>CM038719.1:0-70000 GCA_021613375.1 Megaleporinus macrocephalus
AAACGAGGGCATCTATAACACCCAAAATGATACTGCAACAAGAGTAGGGCCTTTTACCACCAGATCGGGTAATTTTCCCATTTCATTTCATGTTGTGCAGTCCTGGGTCGTCTCTAAGCCTTTGTTAAGGCTTGTGTGAGCTGCCTGTTCAAAATAGGAACTATGCTCAAATTGTCATAAGTACTTTGAAGCATCAGATAAAGTTAGTCCCAAACTGCACTGTTACACATCCATCCATCCATTTTCTGTAGCTTAACCTCACTAGTCAGGGTCACTGGAGCCAATCCCAGCATTAGCAGGGAAAGGTAGGGAACACCACACCATGGACAGTTTGCAGTCCATCACATGGCCAACACACACTCACACCTACGGGCAATTTAGAGTGACCAATCAACCTATGTCTTTGGACTGTGGGAGGAAACTGGAGTACCTGGAGGAAACCCACTCAAGCATGGGGAGAACATGCAAACTCCACACAGAACAGCCTGGACTGGGAACCCAACCTGGATCATCTTGCTGTGAGGCAACAGTGCTAACCACTACACCACTGTGGCACCTCATTTAACTACTCAGTTAAATGAGTAGTTTATTAAACATTTATTAAACAGAATGTAAGAAATAGAGCTCCACCATTACAAGTGCATTCAGTGATGTAGCATTTTCCAAAACGTGCTGTTTTACGCTTCACTGTCTAGTCCTGGCCTGAAGGTTAGGGGTCTGGTCTTGTGACCGGAAGGTCATAGGTTTGATCCCCCAACCCCCAACTGCTCCCCGGGTGCTATAGGTGGGGCTGCCCAGTGCCCTGGGCACTTATGCTCACTGCCCCCTAGTGTGGGTAAAACTCAGAGGTCAAATTTCGCTGTGTGCAAACACACGTGCCTGAATATTCTAATTCGCCCTGACTGATTTTAACACTGACTGATTTAAATAAAATATGAACAATTTCCAGTCAAGGTCGCTTCATTTGCATGCACACATTATAAATGCACATTGCAGACCGTGTTCTCTCCAACACGCCTCGAGGCGGTATTTAAGCCTCTTTAGCGATCACACCTCCCTGTCTGGGAGAGAGCCCTGTGGATGGATTCTGATATAGCCTAATACGGCGGATCATTCGAGATTTAACGTGACCTGAATAGAGTAATCTCTGTCCTTTCGCTTTCGATGCTTGCCTCACACGTTTCATCCCACTGTGTTTGAGAGCGATCGCTGTGAATAATCACTCCTCCAACTTGTCAGAAGCGATAAGAGAGTTCCCCGAGTCCCCTGTCAGCCCCGCAGGTCGGCCTGCTTGCAGTGCGCAGGCGCGTTGCGAACAGCCGTTAAGTGCGGAGCCGAGTTCGCGAGGGCTAAGGGAGCGCGCGCTCCAGCATGGGATTAGGGACGTAGCCCAAGTGCTATGTCTTCTTTCGAGCTAGAGGACCGAGCGGACACGCGTTCGTGTGCTGATTTGCTGCGTCTTGCTTCCGCTGACCTCGTACTTTTTTTTCGGCTTTGGCTGCGGACACTCGCCGCGCGTGGGTTTGTTTGAAAAGTTGGAGGGCGCGCGCGCGCGGACTGCTCAGTCAGACTGATCGCAGCAGGATGGCATCCGCGCGGCAGGGCTACATTGCCCCGTGGTGGACTTACTGGCTTCACAATTTTCCACACCTGAACTTTAACTTCCAGCCGGTGGACAGCAGCTTCAAACCGGGCGAAGTGGACTACCAGCAGGTCAGTGCTCTAGTTTCAGCTCCGTCTCGAGAGGGAAGGCGCGTGACTGCTTACCTCAGTTTACCTCAGCCGCGCGCTGCTCACCTCACTGGCCGTCAAACTCGAACTTGTCTCGTAAAAAAACAACTTTCTGTCAACATACATGTACACTGTTTGTTGAAATCTAAGAGTAAGTACATATATTAAGTCATACGGGCTGTTATACGCCTACAAAATGTCCTAAAGTCTGTAGCTTACAATCACATAGTTTACAATTTCTATGTTACACACGTAAACAAGATGGTTCTTCAGGGCTTTCTTAGTAGAGGGAATGGTTTATAGGACCATGAACACTTGCAGAAACCCCTGCATGATTAAATGGCTGTTTATATCGTGACAGGGTTCTTCAGGTTTATGGAAAATGTGGTTCCATATTTAGTGCCAAAAAAGTACAGCATCAATTTTACAATAGTAATTGAAGAACCCTTTCCCAAAAGGTTCTACTACTATGCAAATAGCACTAAGAGCATTGTTTAAAATCATTTATCTTAGTGTATTTTCAACACTAAGAGCACAAAATATTATTAGAACAGTAGTAAATAAGCATAAATACAGTACAAAGTGGTTTTAATATGTGAGAAAGAAGAAGGTGTGCCAGTTTAAAGAATGAGGTTTAGTTCCAGGTTTCTCTGGGACGTCCTAGACATTGCATGACTGTATTAAGTTCCTTCACCAGCAATCTTCATTTAGCTTAATGAAGTACTGAGTAGTTAAATCAGGTATTAGATGATAACTGCAAATAATACGGGGTTGCGACAAGGAAAAGCTTGGAAATGTTTAAATAAACACTGACATATGTAAAACTACAATCTACTCCATTAATACTATTTGGATATTTAAAAAATAAAGTGTTTTGTTGAGCAAACAAAAGCTTCCTGTCTGGGAAAATAGCTTTTGAATTATAGTATTTTCCTAAAGTACTGTATAGCCATCTGGAACACATTTTTCATCAGTCTGACAAACAATTTCAGGGCACTCTGTGAGTTTATGGTTGCATATAGAAGCATTTTCTTTACTAAGGAACTCTTCTTTTTGTAAGTATGTACCCTAAAAAAACTGTGATGAACTTATTTTATGGTTGGTTATTTGGGCCTGAGTGTTTCACAAAGATGATGTTACAGCAGGACCTGTTTATACGGAGCTCCACCATCCATGTAAACAAATAGAATGTTGGAAGAAACTTGAGAAGGTTAATAGCTCTCGTTCCACGTCTGTTCTGTGTCTAAAGGCCAGAAAGAGAAAAGCTTTGTAGATTTTACTGCCCATTATTTAATTTAGAAATGATTAAGAAACTGGCCTTGCCTTACTTCCAGTACCATGTTGTCACAAAGAACAATTATGTGTAAAACAAGAACTTTACACAAGAGAAAATGTTCTTTCCTTTTATTTTAGTAAATTTTAAAAGAGTTTTTCTGTTGGTCCGTTCATCATGAAATCTTCACACAATGTAAAGGGCAGCTTTCATGTTTGAATCATGTAGAAAATAAGAAAATGACAAATACATTGTTTTCACGATATGTAGACCAGGTTTTAACATGTGTTTTCATAGACATGTATGTACATTTTTTGAGAGTATCTTCTCTCAGTAATACCTTATACTTAAGGGCACTTGGAAAAAGGAGCATGCTTTCTATTCCATCACATATATACAGCTATGTCTTATTATTGTCTCTTATATCATATTTATTTTCATAATGTGCTCTTGCATAGAGAACTCCAACCATCCATCATAGCTCTCAGTAGGCCAAAAATAATGACCAGAAAACTTCAGTTCAAACCTTCATAGATTCTGTATGAGCTTCTCAGAAGCATTTTGAAATCCAGCCTTAATGTTTTTGGATGTCTATTTTGAAATTCACTGAAGTTTCATCATGTTCTTACCTCAGTACAGCTTAAGATAACTTTTCTCTCCTCTGTACGCAGGCTACTTTCACAACCTGAATTTAGATCTGTGGTTTTGTAGCGTTCAAGACAGGGTGTTCTGAGGCCATTTCACAGACTAAATCCAATGAAACCAGATGAAAGTCTTTCAAACAAGCTTTAAAAACCTAAAGCAGACTTGAAAGCCTGCCATTTCTGTGTAGTGTCTCTAAGTAATTAGTGTCTTCTGTGAGCGGCCATTGAACATGTCCCGTAAAACCTGAGGGGAAAGATTGTAAATGTGATTTCACTATTATGCTTTATTAGCCGGCTAACAGAACAGGCAGTGTCATGTATGTCCACAAGCCTTTTCCCCTCTTCTGGTTATGCTTTTATTGTAGTTGCTGTTTGCTTGTCAGTCTGCTATATGTATCTCCATCTGTGAGTTGTTTTGGTAGATGTAATGTGTTGTCATTGAAGCTGCTGGACTTGTACTGTAGCCAGCTGGTTAAATAAACTCACATAGAAAGAGGGAGTTGTCAAGAAGCAGTAAGGTTATGTAAGAGCAGGAAATGCTGTATTGGACCTAAAAATAGCTCTAACTTAGATTTATTCTCTTATTAGTCTTGATCCCTCTTCTAGTATTCCAGAGTATTGGAGAAAACACCAACACTTGTCCTCTTAAGAATGTTTTATAATGGGCACACATGACGCATAAATGGGGTGAGGTTTGGGATGATGTATAGATGAAGACTCTGTTTCTGACTGAGTCAGTGTTATGTGTCCTTTGCCATATAGATTATTTCACAGCTTGCCCTCAAGGTCAGATTTCTCTTTTTTCCACTTGAAAAAAATCGATTAGGAAGTGAAACAAACTCACTTCTGTACCTCAAAGAAGAGCAAAGTGGACTTTTCCACCTCTTGCAGTGACTTGATCGATGGTGAATGTGATTTCATCTTTTTTGCTGGCTCTCTTGTAGAACATTGGATATGCTGTTCTTATTATTTTCTTCTTTCAAAGCATATTTGCAGATCTCGCTGAGGGACTAACTGGCTTATTTAGTGACTGATTTTGCACAGAACTCAAATGAAAGCTGCTGGTCTTAGTTATCAGACTGTGTTTTTACACTCAGCTCTGAGCTGTTACTGTAGAGTGCTTACCAAAGTCTCTGTTCTGCACCTTATCTCACATCTCTGTTGTGCATTTTATGCTTTTCCATATACTGTGTTATGCATTTTCTCTGATTTATTATGATTTACGCCCAGCAACTTCTTCCAACAACATGAACGTGGTTGCTGATAACAATGAGCTAAATATAGCTGTCAGAATGAGGGCATGTGCAGAAGTTCAGCTATGGTGTCAGATCTTCTGCAGAACAGTCATTCTGTATTGTACGCGAGCACACCGTGCCCTCTGAAATGGGAACTTTTATGTTGCTTCATCTCTCACACTTCCATTACTACAGATTGAATTGTTCCCTCCATCATCTGCCTGCTTAAAGCCTTTTACTGAAGATCTGTTTGGCTCTCCAGTTAATTCTCTGCACTTTAACTCGGAGTGCCAGTAATATGTCAGTGCAGAGCGTCCCTCGGTACGTTTAATTTTACTCACAAAATGAGCCGTGCTATGTCGGCATACCTAATGTGATGAGTTAAATTCAATCAAGCAAATGCGATGCCTCTGGATGAGCTTAAACTGAGGATATTGCGAACAGGTTGCAAATAGTCTCTATGATGTATCATAACTGGACAAACCTGTAAATTGTATTTGCTGTGGCGAATGTTTGGAGCAATCTCAAGAAACTGAAGGAAAAGGGGGAATATTTACATTATATGAAATATTAATATTTTTGTTTGTAAGATTGTGACAGACAGGATAAATTTAGAAATAGAAGAATTTGGGGGACTACTGTCGCGCGGGTGCGTGGAGCAGAGGAGACGAGGAAGGCATGCAAACGTAAGTTTTAACAAAAAGTACTTTTAATGAAAATATGAAGTATATAATAACAAACTGAAAATAAACCAGAAACGGGGAGGAAACCAGGGAACAACTAAAAACCACAACACAGGAACCACAGAAAGCAAACCACGAAGCAGGGAGGATAACAGAGGCAATAGGCATGTTTGAGATACGGCTACGCCTGGCCTTGGTGGTCAGCGAGAGCAGCCGAACGCAGTTGGGGGAAGAGGTTAGAAAAGACCCTCAACTCGGACAGTCTCCACCTGCAGCCTACGTGAACAACGGTGGGTCTCGTGGTGTTTGCTCTCTTTACAGCTGATGAAGTAGACGCAATAGAAAAATAGTAAAAAGAAAGAAAAGAATTCGAGTTGAAAGAAAAATAGATCCAAATGCAATAGTGATGTAGTGCTTTTAAAGACACTCACAAATCATAAGAGTAAAAATCTACGGGACTTTAGCCTCTTCATGATCTGAAATACTAGTTATGAAAATAGAAATGTTGAATACTGTATGAAAATGAACTGTCATGCTACTAGACATGATAGTAATAGTGTAAATGTAGTGTCTTTAAAGAGTTTTAGAGGAGATTATATATTTTACAGTAAAAAGAGTTCAATGTCAGAGGAGCTTCTGACCAATAAGGAATAAGCTCTGTCGTCATCAAGCCGTCTCTCGGGTCGCGCAGTTTGTGGAGAGCAACTGCAGCGACTGTGTCTGAAGCCTGCAGCCGCCTCGTACTCGCGAGATGTTAACCTAGTATGTCATTATGAAGAAAGCCGGACAAAAAAACGAACTGGCATGCACCACACCGAGCCAGGCGGCGATCCGGCTGCACGGCACCGTGTGAAGTCAAACACGCCTAATATATACACAGGTTAACGAGGGAACAAGAAACACCTGAGAACGTTAGGTGGGGTCACAGATGGGAAACAGGTGAGGGGCGGAGAGAATTAGCACATGACAAAACAAACAGAACCACATGGCAAAGAACGTAAACATGTGCACACGGGACAGACAAGAAAATGTAAACAAAGACAGACAGGCAGGAAAACAGGGCAGGACGTGACACCTACACTGAGTTTTGTCTAAATATTGCTTGCTACCAGGAAAAACAGTCATGAGAGTGGATGTATGTCCTGCATCCTTTTATAGAGTTTCTCGCTCTGGCATGTACCTTTATAACTTTGCAAACTGTTTACATGCACCAAAAACTACAACACACTAAAAGAATTTGTTCGAAAGTTCACAGTGTTGAATTGGATTTTGGGATTTTTCATTTGCTTTCAAATGTTAACGCCACATACCAGTGCGGATATGTGCCAACGGTTTAAAATTTTTAATACCCTTTCAACATGCTCCCAATGTTCACATTTATCTGCTCGCAGAAGGGGTCTGAAGTACAACTGAAAAAAATGCACATAATGCTTATATACTCTCATAATGTTCTTCTGCATTTTGCGTGCAGTTAAACATTTCATCTAGGCAAGTTCACAAACCCCCCCACACAAAAACAGTCAATTATCCCACACAGCGCTGTTCTATTGTATCGCTACTGCTGTCATAAAAAACCTCAAAACGGTGACTTATAGATGAAAGAGAATTCCTAAAGGGAAATTCCACTGATTTTTTTTAAACACTACATAATTTAGTTGTTGCAGTGTAAGAAAGAAAGGTGTTAATTGTGTTTTGATGTTGAATTGTTCTTTGTAAAGTAACTTAACACATTTTTTTGCAATGATGGTGATGGTAACCAGAGGTCACAACGTTTACTGTGCAATATATACTTAATTTACTGTCTAAAACCTCCAATGAATCTAAGCATTTCTCCTGAGTTTATTTATGTAATACTGATAATAGTCAGATAGTAATACATTTAAAAGCCAAAACCTTATCTCAAAACTATTTACCCAACAAAGTCGCAGTAAGAAATATGCGATCTGATATTAAATATGTCTTCATGCTAATGTTTTCATACGTATTGCATCAGAAATACTGCTGTTTATATGCAGTATTTGTATAAAATAGATCTAAATCGAATATATAAGAGTGAGGCAGATTTCCTGTTTTAAAGCCCCACTGGCAGTGCGGTTTAGTTAAGGAATAGACTTAATCTGTGTCTGGAAACCTAAATCTCCTTAAAATTAATTGGTGTCCTCCCAGTGGCTCTCCACACATGCCCTTGCCTTTCTGCCTGTGGCTGAATACTGTTAACTAGTGCAGTGAAATGTTCATAGCCAGCTGTATTCAACAGATGTGAACATTATATTTACATTCCACGCTCAAAAACGTGATGTACTTTATTCACGTTCTGTAGATTTTTACATTTTTACATACATCAACACCAACACAGTTATTTCCACATGTTGGTAGAAGTAGAGAACAACATTGATGAAATATATTATAGAAAAGATGCATGTGTTTAATTATCACATGCTCAGTGTTTTTCAAAGCTAAGTTTTGCTATTTGAGAACTTTGACACACATCTCCTTCTAATTCAGTTCATAACCATTAATGACATTCATAAAAAAGACCTTGTTGTCTTCAATTTGAGTTAGTCTGAAAATGTATGCATCTTTTTAGTGTTGCACCGATACCGCACCGATACTGGCACTTAGGGGTGTAAGAAAATATTGAAAATATCGAATATCGAGTATAATGTTTGGTGATACTGTACCGATTCTCAAAAACACAGTAGTGTTGTAATCCATTTTTAGCTCCAACATTAACAAGCAGCACAAGGGCGCAATGCTATTGTTAACATTGGCAAACCTGTTCATATAGTGGTGTGTTTTAATAGTAGGATTTGAAAAATCACTATATATCACTTTGGTTGCAGTATCGCAGTATATCGCGATATATTGAATCGTGACCGCTGTATTACAATACGTATCGTATCGCCAGGTTCTTGCCAATACACAGCCCTTGTATCGGTATCGGCAATAGAGAGCGCCGATACCATGAAGCTTATTGATGCACATGCGCACTGCTAAATGGCGCTTCACTGATGCCAACAGCGTGTCTGCGGTGTGGAAGTATTTCTCGGTTGAGACGGGCAGCAGCAAAAATGCCCATTGCAAAATTTGTAACGCCAGCATTTCGAGGGGTGGCACGACCAGCAAAGACTTCAATATGTCAAATTTAATTAAGCATTTAAAGCGAAACCACGTCAAAAAACACAGCGACTTCATCCAAGCAAGCACAAAGAAGCAAGCTAGCACAAAATACAACATATAAAAAGTGGAACACTATAAATATCAGGATTTATAGCCATATATCGAGTGTTTAAGTCGGAGTTGGTATCGGTATCGGTACGCAGTATCGGCAGATACCTGAAAAGCTGGTATTGGTAAGGAAAAAGTGGTATCGGTGCATCCCTACATCTTTTAGTTAATTAAAGTATATGTAAAACCAACAAACAAAAAGTTTATTTTTCTTTAGCAGGCGGCTGAAAATTTCACACAAACATTTCACCCAACGTTTGCATCTTATCTGCGCAACTCACAAAATGTCATGACATTTAAACACTTTTGCAAATGAGTCTGTGCCTATTTGCAGCATCGACTTTGTTGTTTCTATTGTGCAACACGAGCTGCTCTATTAGAGCTGCTATTTGCTGCTCTAATAGCAAGAGCCTGGTATGATTGAGTCCCATTAGCTGATTTCATAGCCCTTCGAAAATGACTGCAATTCAGAAAAGATGTATTATTCACTGAGTAACTCGGGGAAGCGTTTTACATTTCAGTCTATCTGACAGACGCGCCGGGGCTGCAGGCCTCTAATCAGAGCCTTTACCCGCCTGTTCTCTCACTTCTCTTCATTCATTCTTCTCCACTACACCTCTGCTGCAGGCCGTGGCAACTCCGGGGTCACAAGACTGGAAGGGCTCCATTACCCTGCCGACTTATCACATGACGTTCGACTCAAAGAAACCATTTGAGCATGTCTAGTTTGCCTCAATCCACGTGGGTTACCATGGCAATATGCCCAGGCTCTCTCCCGCAGCCATCAGCGTGCCCTCGTCTTGCCCACTCATAACTTTTCCACCAAAAACTAACACACACGTGCTGGTACACACAACCTCAGCAGCATGCTTAATCTGTCCCTCAGACTGTGCTCCTCGGAGTAACATGTGATCAGTCCGTACTAATTACTACACACCGCGTTCAGTCAGATCTGTTAAAGCTCACTCATATTTCTCCTGACTTAAGTTTGGAACCTCTCTGTGTTTAGCTAGATTAAGATTTAAGCTACGTTTTATATGTTTATATAATTCTTAAGATGTTATTACATAATACTGATGACATTATTATTGTAATATTAATATTGTATAGGCAAGAACCTGGTGCTACGATACCTGTAGTGATGTTATGATTCAGTGTATGTAGTATATTGTGATAATATTAAAGATGATGTGTTGCAATTTTTAAAATCTAATTTTGGGAAACCTCTCAGTATAAAAACACCATGAGCATATTGCATATTGAGTCCATGCCAGCTTGCACACTGTCATTAAAGCAAAAAATTAATTTAGTATTTACTATTAATTTAGGTGTAGTGCATTTCATAACTTTTACTTTTATTTTTTATTCTTTAACTATAAAAATACTTTTATTTACTTCAACTTATATTATTATACTTTGTATATTTTGTATATATTTTTTATTATTTCTTTTTTTGTTATCTTTATTTATCGGTGAATGAAGGAACAGCAAAGTAAGAATTTCATTGTACAGTGTAACTGTCTGTTCTGCTGTACACATGACAATGAAACTCATAAGTGTAAATATAATGCATTTCTTAAGTTCTAATTACGCATATAATACAATTTGTTATGAAGATGTTTGTTTTAAATTTGTTTTAAAATAAGCAGACGCATTTTTCTTTAGTGTTCTCAGACTTTTGACGCTCCTACAATTTATGGGTTAATCATATAGACATAAAATGGGATGTTCAGTTAAACTGCTGGACATCACAATAACAATATAAGAAGATAAGTTGACTCTGACTGGATGTGCAACTAGTATAAACTTTTTTTTGCCTTGTAAAAAGAAATCAAATTTCTTTGATAAAATAGCAAAGAAAAATTCATATTATAAAAAAAATCACCAAAAAGTACTAAAGCACCATTTATTACATCTATACATGCAGGTATGAGTAGATAAATAAAATGTATTATATACAGAATATCAGAGAATGATAAACAAATTCAAATGATGTTCCTGTAACATAACAGTTAACATGGAGTTACTGTGATAGAGGAAGGGAGGTTTGTTGGCTCTGTTTAGGTTTAAAGTGTGAGGTGTCTGCTGTGGTTAATGAGCACTGTTAGCATGTCTGGTTGTGGTGGTTTTGATGGTCTCCTACCAGTAGGAAGTGGCTTGAAAGATGATGTCCAGGATGGAAGGGGTCAGTTGTAATTTTGCCAGTGCACTTCATCACCCCACTGTTTCAACTGTTTTGACTTGTTCTTGTGATGTGGAGGAACTGAAGCAGATGGTTGTGGATGACTTGAGGATGGTCTTGATGATCACGGTATAGAACTGGATCATCAGGGTCTGTAGCAGGTTGAAATTCTTCAGCTGTTTCAGGAAAAACATACTTCACTGTGTTTTCTTGGCTGTGGAGACTGTGTTTCTCCGCTACTTCAGATGGTGCCGAGGAACTGGAGTGACCACACACACTGGAAACCACAGAGCCATTAATATTGAGGGGGCAGGGGAGTGGGTGGTTTGTGCCTGAAGTCCACTATCATATCCACTGTCTTTTGTGCGTGGTACTCCAGAACTCTGAGTCCTAGGGTCTAAGTTTGTCCAGCTGCACCTGCTGATTCCTGTTTGTCAAAAAATCCACAATCCACGGTTTGAAAGTTCCTGTTGGTTTGCTTGCGCAGAAGCAGTTCTTTGCATTTTGTTCCTGAGAGATCAGAGATTGTAGAGAATTGTTAAGTCTGAACTAAATAGCCATTTTTTGGCCCAAACACGCCCATACACCCCTAATTCAATTCACAATTGCAGAACTTGTGAACCTTTTCACAGTCACTACCTTGTTTATACGGACACCGTTGTAGGTTTAAATGGGTCTAAATGAATTCCACTCCAGTCCCCTTGTTAACACATGCGTGTCTGAGTCTCTACTAAGCCTATGAGGTTCTGGTCTTTTCAGCATGCTGCAGGTCTGTGTTCCTTGTTGTTTGAGTCCAAGAAAACACTCAGTTCAATCATTCTAGCACTTTCCTTGTGATAGGAAAAAAGAGGAAATGGCTGCAGTTGATAAGGTAATCTACAATTCTTAAACGAATGAAGAAAAACAGTGTTTGGTGCCACTGAGTTCTAATGTTAGCTAGCAAGCTATGTTCATCAGCCCTTGTCTGACCGATAGACCTGACAACTGAAACATGTGGCTTCATAGCAAGAAACACTCGGTCAATCCTATAGCTTGTATTATGGAGATCTGCAAAAGGTTTGTTAGGGTGGGTGCTAGCGTGAGCTAGTTAGCTAACATTAGAGTATGAGGATATTGGGGCACATTGACATCAAACTTTGTTTTTACTTTGTCTTCTTCTCTTTCTTGTTACAAGGAAAGTGCTAGAATGATAATTGAGCAGTTTCTTGGGCTGAACAAGCGGATTAGTTCAGATAGTGAAGGTGTGCGAAACTCACATCTCAGTTGTACGAACATGCCTGCTGGTCTGCCCCTCTGCCACCTTCTTGCCAGGACAGGCAGTACCAGCACACCTGTTCTGAGGATTTCCAAAACATAGAAGGTTTTTGACTAGAAGCACATTTTTGTGTGTTGTGAACCTGAGCAAAGACAAACATTGTCACTGATGCAAAGCACTGTGGTTAAAGGCCGCTTGACTGCTAGTGCTGCCTCCAACTCCAACTTAAAATCATTAAGTAACTAATTTCCTCACCTTTTTTATGCTAGTACAACTTTAGGATTGATTTGTTCCCCCAATTATAAATGTATGTTGCCATAACAAGTTTTGAATGTTAGCTAAACTTAAATTACTAAGTCACCTCAACTTATATTTCTGTAGCCTTAATCTAAATATTTTATGTTGACAGAACGAGATATATTAAGTAAACGTTACTCAAAGTTTTATATCTGTCTTTTGCCAACAGAAACTCTAACGCATCATTTTAATTCAACATAGTTTTTTAAGTTTGCTCAGCGAGTTCTATTATATGTTATACAAACGTTAAAATGTTCATTCAACTTTAAAATCACCTGAAATTTTATGTTTACACAACATTGTGACAGTTAGATTTTTTACAGTGTGCTTGTGGAGTAATTGTAGACTGTAAAACGTAAACGTAAATGTGAGTCACAGCCTCAAAGCAGTGCCTGAACAGCTTCTTCTATCCTGTGCATTTAACACTGAGAGTGAGAAATATCATCATCCAGTTTAAAAGGCCTAGTAGTTCAAGATTAGGAAGTGTTAAAGAGCTGTGCACATGGATGTGTTGAAATGGGCCATTAAGCTGAATGGTTAAGTTTCTGATTATCCACGTGGGAGAGCACAGTTCCAGCACAGTGCAGGGAAGCACTTGTTGGGCTCCTAATGCTACAATGCTGCCAGTCTAATTATGACATACTAAAGCTGTACGTGTGAGGTAATTTAATCTTTTCTGTCAACATAGCCTTTAACAGTGTGTTTATCCCTTAAACTCATATTGCACTAATAAAAATGTTTAATTATTGCGCAGCTCTAATAAACTGATGTATAAATATAGCTGAGACTGACTGTGACGTCTAAGGGTTAATTAATTAATGACAGAATTAAACTGTTGTCTTCTTAATTGTTTTTCTAATGAGTCCCTCTTTTGTCTCTGCCCTGTCATATCTTCTCCCTCTATTTTCAGTCTCTGATCTTCCTGGCCTGCGTTGCGGCAGTGGGCCTAGGCCTGAGTCTGTTGGCGCTGGCTGTTTACTTGACTTGCCTGTGCTTCTGCAGAAGGGAGGAGGCGGAGGAAACCAAGCGGCCCGACGGCTGCTGCATCACATGGGCTGCCGTGATCACGGGCCTAATCATATGGTGAGTAAATCCACCTCACTCTCACAGAGTACAGTCCCCTGGGGCCACGCTGGGTACCCTGGAATGTGGCCTGCTTGTTTACTGTGTGAGAGAAAGAAAGGATTGGATGGAGCACAACGAGTACTGTAAAAAAACAAAGACTGAATGGTGTACAGTGTAAAAGGCAAAAACAAGGATTTTATAGAGAACGTTAACCCTTCGTTAGTGATGCACTCAGAGACTTTTTAATGCCCCTTCTCTAAAATCTTCCCATGGAGTCAAGGGTACCACCCTTTTATATATATATATATATATATATATATATATATGTATGTGTGTGTGTGTGTATATATATATATATATATATATATATATATATATATATATATATATATATATATATATATATATATGTGTGTATATATATATATATATGTGTGTATATATATATATATATATGTGTGTGTGTGTGTGTAAAATATACACAGTGTAACATTGCAAGAATCAGTGAGAATGAATAAAACTGAAAATCTAATAAAATCTTTGAAAACAAAAGTTATTTCATGTATTTTTTTTATATATCAAAGATTTTAATAAAAAGCCACTAGGGCGGCACCTATTGGTTAATTTCATATTCTAATGGGTTTTTTTTTGATTAGTCGATTAATCTAATGACTAGTTTTTAGAGTACTCTTAGTGTGTTCGGAATTTTTTTACTTTATTATGGATTTGTAAACAGTGGATGATTGTATGTATGTATGTATGTATGTATGTGTGTGTGTATGTGTGTATGTATGTGTGTATGTGTGTATGTATATGTATATGGCCATCCTAGACATAATGTATTAAACGCACTATAAATGGTTACAAAGTCTGCTCTCTGACTGGACTTTTAGAGGTACACACAGATAAATACATGCTTACAGTAGGCGTGGCCATCTTTGCAATGCATCAACGCACATTATGCTAATCTACGTAATTTCATAATCAGTTACGTCGACATATTGCCCCACCCTAAAAGCCACAGTGTACCCAAAATATGTCCAAACATAAAAGAATAGGGTTAACATATTTATATAAATTAATTATTAGTGAATTATTTCTTATTTTCCTTGTTATAATAGTATTTATAAACTGTTGAACGAGCCTCTCCTCCTCTGCTGCTTCTAGTGATTTAGATTCATTTTCATTTTCCAGCCTTTCTCTGTGACTGCAGTACATTTAAAGTCCTCAGAAACAAAAGCAAGCGCTCTTTCTTTCCAGCCAGATCTTTCAGGAAAACCACAAAACTGACATCCCTGCTTGACAGGCATAGAACGCCTGACTGAACGCACAGCGTTTCGGTTTGTCATTACGACCCTGCAGCTTAAAATCCTTACTGTTCAAATCAGTTTCACTACATCATGACTCAATGGCTCCCTTCGCAGTTTATGTCTGTGTCTAGAAAAACTGGGACTCCTGCAGGTGGAATAGGAGCTTTCTATATTCTTCTGTACTTTCCATCACTTTATAAGTCAAGCATGAATCTGTCTTTATAGTTGGAGTTTTGGGAGTGTGCACACACATACATGCACATCAAGCATGAAGGTGATTTAAGTATATCGCTTTTTATATGTTTGCGTTCTCCGAATGATAATGTAATACAAACACAATAAATTCCTGTGCATCTTCAACTTAGCTGAACCAACTTCAGCTTTATCTGTCAAAAGTAAATGTAAGAACGACATTAAGAAATCAGGTTCTTAATGTATGGGAACAGATTCAGTGGAAACTGCTGCCACTTAAAGATTCTCTGCACAATAGCTCATATAAATACACCAATTACATTGATTGCGTGACTGACGTATCTCTCCAGCCCCTTCCTATTGTTGTAAGGGTGAATACTGAAAACGCAGAGACCTGCTTATTCTTAACTGCTGCACTAGTTCACGCTGACATCTGAGTTCATGCTTTTTTTTTTTCTGTGGAGCTTGAGGCTTTGTGTTTTTCGACAGAAGGAGGAGCGGCAGTGCAAGCTTTGTCATAATGTTCTATTTAGAATTCACATCCCAGCCCCGATCAGAGTGAAACGCTCAGGCAGGACCCGCATTGGCCCTCTGTGCTTATGAACCGCAGGCTGAGTAAAAAAGTGCTTGGGGGGTGGCGGCGGTGGCGGGTTGATAGAATGAGATTGACGTTAACCTGTGACATTTCATTTGGAGCTGCTGACGTATTTTGCCAAGGATAATGAGGCATTATAAGAAGGGCTGGATTTGTAATGCCACAGGTAGAGACAGAGAGGGAGATGAGTGGATATGTCTAGGTTTTAAGCCAAATGTTCTGGCAAGTGTTACCTGTGGAGAAGACGCTTAAAGCTCAAGAGCAAAAAAGAGAGATGTGTCAAATCTAAGACCTGCACTATTTACTTATTTGCATTTCTCAGGAGGTAAGATATATAAGCCCAGTTCTCATATGGAAAGAATATGTACTTCTCCACACCCACTCTACAGTCACAGCCTAGTCATGCCACTGACTGGTCTGCAGCAGCCACTCTGAAGGCACATCATCCTCCAGACCCATGATTCATTGCACCCAGCACTGTGAGCTAAAACTGACAAAGATGAAGCAAAAGCCAAAATGCCCCGATGACAGAAACGCGTCCATAACTAGGATGGCGCTCTATCTCTTGACAGACGCGGCCACAAATCATCCCATTGCAGAAGTGGCGAGAGGAAGTGGGCGAGTGTGAGGTGTCCCTGGGCTGGAACCAGGCCAGTGAGCATGAATTCGAGAGACATCAGTAGTCCACAGCAATCAGTTCCCGGCTCAGTTCATGCCCCGAAGATGGCTTTTACTGTCCTTTACCCACTTAATACTGAAGAGCTCTTTGCTAGACATTCGAAACAGCTCAGACATGAACACCTTGTTTTATATATTTACTTATTTTTTTTTTTTTTAGTTGCAATAATATCCTAAGATATATATTTGTAATTAAAAATGTAGAATACTGATCAGATTCTGTTGGAAATGTGTTTAGAGTCCAGGGGATTTCTGTTCCTTTCTAAGTACAGAGAAGCAAAATTACTGTCTGAGATAGTAGCAGGTCGTATGGCAAGAAAAAAAATCAGGGTAAAACTAAAATTTCTGATTGTTTTGGGGTATAATATTGATTAAATCTGCTTTGGATGCATAAGTAAATACATTTTAGTATGTTAGTAGTAGTGCCTTATTATTCTGGGACATGCCTTCTCTTTTAAATAATGACCATTTTTATCAGCTAAAATAAATCTGAATTAGTTTTCTTGTGCGAAATAATAAAAACAAAACTAAACTCTACATGGATAAATCACAGTCAGATATTGCTTCTAACTGCCTCTGTGGGCACATCCAATATAATACTAACTGTTTCTAAATTTCTACATGGATTATTCTTATTTGCTTATTAGCTTTTTTACTTTGATTTTCAGTCCAAACTTAAATGGAGCAGCAGATGCACTCGTGCTTGAGTGTAGCTGCTGTGTCATTTAAGGAGGAACTGGAATTTTGAACATCTTTCATCTGATTGCTGAAGTCATTTACCTCATACCTGCACATGTACTTGTCAGGCTGCTAGACTCTACGGGAATTAAAAAAAAAAAATATTGAAACAAACAACGCCAGCTGGCCAAGAGCGTGATGACCGTGAAGTCATTTGATGCAGCATCTAAGGCAGGATTAGAGGAAACGAGTGCACCAGTTGGTCAGATGACCATGTTAGGCTAAGACTAACCCTTAAAGGCTAATTGTTCCTTTATGTCCACCACCTTAAAAATAAAGCTAACGTCCTCAGATTTAACAGTAGAAGGTGGTTTAAGGGACAGGTACGCTTTTATTCGACTCCAGCTGAGCACCCGTGATACAGCTAAACTGCCTAACGTTAGCATGGTTTATGTTGTTTATGTTCTTTTAGTGTAATCTGCAATTGTTTGTGCTATACTGGAATAACAGTTATGAGAAATCTCATAGTTAAAAAACAATTTCAACCAGTATATTAAATAAACTGGCATACTGCCCACTACTAGTCCACAGTAATTGAACATGTGCTGTAAAAATTCATTACACATTATACTAGGCCTGTGGCTGTTGGTGGTGTACCAAAGTTTAAGTACTCTTTATTTATCTATTGATTTGTGTAATGCAAATCATAATAAGACACAAGTATTCCCACAAGTGAACACATTGATGTATTAATATATTAGATAAATTAATGTTCTACATTATTACCACATTTAATTAAAATCAATTTCACATAGATTAATTCACAAAGATTTGTGTATTTGCTTTAGTGCCAGTGACTCCAAATGATCAAACAAAAATGTGTTGATGTATTATTATTACTATTATTATTTAAATCAACTCCCCAAATATATGGATTTACATTTACTGAGGTTGTTTTCCACAGGAATAGCACAGGTCTAAATTACACATCGTATACAGATGTGATTAGTGGAGATTATGTTACAAACAGCTAGAGATGGAAAGATCGATTGGCTATGTGTCGGTATCGGCTGATTTTTAACCAAAATGTGTGATTGGTGATCGGCTGATAATTATCCATTTTAGCCGATCCCGAGAGCCAATCAATGGCGTTAAACAAATGAGCCTAATTTCTGTATTTCTAGCTAGAATTTCGTTTAAACCCCCTCCGGCCAGCTCCCTGCAATTCCTATCTAAACCGCTAGGTGGAAACACACCCCCTTTCATTTCCGACAGACTGACTAAAGCGGTGCGCCTCGTGAGAATTGACATACGAGTTGCCGTATGTGACACAGACTCATCCAGAGCGTTTTTAAAATCTGTAAAATTAAGCGTGTCTCGTTGGGGAACCAAGACAAAGACATTTAACACTACTAATCTAATACGGTTTTTAGAGTACAGAATACAGTGAGTATCAGCAAACAGCAGAGCTAGCACGCACAGCTAGCACAAAACAGATAACCCAGAACACCATACAGACCAGATCTGACCGGTACAAACAGAACAGCAGCAACAATTCAAGATCTACATTTAATGATTACAAATTTTTGTTTAAAATAACTCAGAGTCTGCGTTTAAGGACTGCAGTTTTACTGCATTTATTTAATTACCTTTTTTCGTTTTAAATTAAGGGTCTACATTTAATGATTGCAGTTTTGGCGATATTTGTTTGATGTACTTTGTTTATTTATTGCTAATTTAATAAAAAATATTATGCTGTTTCACATGAGCTTGTTAAAAATGGTAATAAACCATTTAAGACCATGTTTTATGACGTGCTTGCGCTAATAACTACGTGTAGCCCTACCATGGAATATAGCCCCGCCCTCTATCGGTTTCGACTATCGGCCGGTCGCGTTGAAAGGTGATCGGCGATCGGAATCAGCCTCAAAAACGCTGATCGGTCCATCTCTACAAACAGCCCTTTATAATGTTTAGGGTATTTAAAGGTTATATAGTTTTAATACTTTTCCTTTCTTTTTTTAATGTTTTGTCACATGTGTGAACAATAAAGACTACAGAAGCCCAGAGGCAAAGAGAAAATGCAGGGCATTGTAATAGGCCTGTGTAGTGTGATTGGTATATCTGCTAGGGTAGTTTTATGTGGTATAAGGCTTCTATATGGTATATCTGCTTGGATAGTTTTATATGGTATAAGGCTTCTATATAGTATATCTGCTTGGATAGTTTTATATGGTATTTATACAATGTAGAAATTGCACTACATCTGCTTAGATCAGCAGAACAAACTGAAGGAGAGTGTAACCTAAATGCTCTTCTGGAGTACAGTAAATATGTCCCCAAATATATATATATATATATATGATGTTGATGTTGAGTACAATGAGTTAAAAAGCATTTGCTGTATTTTCTTGGATGTGAAATCGCCCCCGTCAACTCCGGCCTGTCTTGTCCTGTTCTTGTCCTCCGCCAGTACTCCTAAGCAGGGTCAGGGCGCTGCTCACATTACTTGCTTTTCATAATGCCAATGAAAGAGAACAAAAAACTTTTGCCAAAGTGCTTAATTGAATTGCAGAGAGGTTCACCTTAATCTTGTGACAGTCATGTAAGTGCCGAGTTCTGATTGAATTAGCTTGCTGTTAACATTCCACCTCTGAACACAGAGCCCCTTGTAGTGTTAAGTGCTACAGCATGATGCTGCTTAGGGTCTCTCTTAACCCTTTCCCTGTGCCCTGACGCTCTATATGTTGCCACTGTGAACAACTGATTTGTAGTTTTGTAGCATGTGAAATGTTATTGAGTGACTTCACCAGCATTGCAACGGTTCTGAGATGAGTAACGATGCTTCATAATTATCCTTGCTACTAACTAAATTAAGCTGTCTGGTTTAATTTTTCCAGTAATTAAAAATATATAACTCATCCCATTAATTTACATAGCAAATCAGAAACGTTTTCTCACTTATTATATATTTATGACTGTCATACATTGACTATTTTTTTCCAAAGCAGTCAGTCTGTCTACTTTTATAACGTTAAGGTTACTTACAAAATACACAATTTTAATACTTTTCCAGTATTTTTTAGTATCATGTGAAATTGATGACTACAGTAGCCCCAGAGACAAAAGCAAAACATTGTAATAGACTTGTGTAGTGTAATTAGTTATATACTTGTTTCATATTTATTGGAAAATGATGGTCTTGTTTCAGTGCCCTCTTCCATAAAGCTTCTATATGGTATATCTGCTGGGATAGTTCTTATAAATTTATCAGTTGTCTGGCCAAACATTTGTCCACAAGCTCAGACTGCTCTGCTTACCTGAAATCCCCTTTGTACTGCCCGTAAACACCCCCACTACTGGCAAATATAGACCTTCTGCGAGTGACGTCTTGTTTTCAGTTGACCATGTTTCCTGTCTGCATGTCAGCGTAATTTGGCTCAGTTGATGCTATTTCAGCTCTCCTTGCTTCTCTTGTCGGAATCATTTCATAGCAGATTGAATCCTGATTCAACAGATTCAGATCTGTTCATTTTTACTGTGAAAGCTAAAAGCGTATGTATGTAACCCAGTGAAGATGATTTCAGACAGGTTGTGCAGAGGTGTACTGGGAGTCTTCTGTGTAAACTGGTCCAGTCAATATTTTCAGCTATTGACAGTAAGACAGCTAAATAATATATAGCCAGGTCAGACTTAAGCAGACTGCTATTGAACAGGCTGGAGCTGGCTGTTATAGAGCAGACTGTTTTTGAGCAGGCTGTTATAGAACAGGCTTTTCAGTGTTCAGTGTTTTCACCAAAGTTTTTGAAGATAGCATGACCTTTTGTCCTCAGTCTTGTGGTTAAGTGACATTTATTCAGTCATTTTCTGATCCTAACTTAATTTTAATATATATATTACCTTCAGAGCTGGACCACTGGTCCTTATCTATTGTCCAACTAAATTGGAATACATAGTTTTAGAATTAACTTGCTGCATTGATGATGCACGTGATGTTTAACCCATAGATGTGGCAGTTATCTGCTAATGCCAAAAATATAAAGAGACAGAATTCAACACAGAAGTCAACACAAAGAGGCCAACGCATTTGCAATAGAGGTTCGAAAATTGTGGGGCTGGGCAAAAATCTTATCATGATAATTTTGTCCATATCAGTCAATATTGGTATATATAACGATATAAATAACTATTTTCTTTTTACTTTAAGTGAGAAGTGAAGATATCAAAATTAAAAAAAATTCTTAAATTGTTTTTTATCCTCTGATTTATTTTCAGACAAATAGACAAATGTACTATAGAACATTACACAACTGTATTAAGCACACACACACACACACACACACGTTTCTTTTAGTAGTAATTAACGTTTTCTGTCATTTTCTCTTATTTTGTTTTCACTGCTCGACTGTGACGCCTGCAGTAACCAGATTACCAGCGTGTGGGTTAAGCTGCCGCTACGCCTACACTCTGTGCTGTGTGCTTCAACCAAACATTAAAAGGCTGGAACTCTAGTCCAGCCACCTGATTGGTTTTCTCATTGGCTGTTTCTCTTAAAACCTGGACGGAACTTAATTCTATCGACTTTCTATCGACTACGTCTTATAGTTCCATCCAGGAAACGTTATTTCGCGATAATTGTCGTTATCGTTTTATCGCCCAGCCCTACTCGGAGGTATATATATATAGGAAAAAATCTTATCACGATAATTTTTTTCTTATCAGTCGATATCGATATATATCACAATATAAATCAAATCACTATTTCCTTTTTACTTTAAGTGAGATATGAAGGTATTCAAATTTTTATTTTTTTCTTAAATTGTTTTTTATTTTCAGACAAATAGACAAATGTACTATAGAACATTACACAACTGTATTAACCACACACACACACACACACACATATGTGTGTGTGTGTGTGTGTAATACAGTTGTGTAATGTTGTGTATATGGGGCAGTATTAGTATGAACAGTATTCACACACAGACACTGTTAAACTGTTGCTGGCCCTTTAAGGGCTGAGGAAATGACTTATAGCGGTGAGTTGACTCTCTATCGGCTCAAATGGTGAGTTCGTTTAGTGATTCTGTTTCGGTAGAAAATAAAGTTTCCCTGCTCGGGTTTTTGAATTCTAAAGTCAACTTTGTCTCAGCGTTCTCACTCGAACTCATACAGTATACATGTTTATGTTTATCAATTACGAAATTACGTCGATTAGTATTACGTGCGTCGATGCGTCGCAAAGGTGGCCGCACCCACTGAAAGCATGGATTTATCCGGAGCGCAAGCTGCAGCTACAAACAATCACTCACCTGCATCTAAAGTTGTGGGAGTGTTTTACACAGAAACACAACAGTGTGCTGCTCTGTCAGCTCTGCACAACACAACAGTACAGCTGCTACACACCAGCACTTGAAGCTCAAACACCCCGTAGAGCTTCATCAACACAGCAACAAGACAGCACCTGTTTACTAGTTGTTCTTATCTTAGCAGATTATTGTAAGATTATTAACACGTGTAACATATTTCTTTCAGTAGTATTTTACGTTTTCTGTCGTTGTTTTTTCTTATTTTGTTCTCTCTGCTCGACTCTAGTGTCTGCAGTAACTTATTACTAGCGCGTGGGTTAAGCTGCCGCTACGCCTACACTCTGTACTGTGTGCTTCAACCAAACACGAAGTGGCTGGAACTGTAGTTCAGCCACCTGATTGGTTGGGGGCGGCGCTATTCTCATTCTCATTGGCTGTTTGTGTTGTCTCTCAAAACACAAACGGAACTTAATTCTATCAACTTTCTATCGACTACATCTTATAGTTCTATCGAGGAAACGTTATTTCGCGATAATTATCGTTATCGTTTTATCGCCCAGCCCTACCTCCAAGTAATAAATGAGATTTCTTAAGATTTTTATGATTTTATTTTTAAATTTAGTCTATTCTCATGTTAGGGTGGCACGGTGGTTAGCACTGTGGCCTCACAGCAAGATGATCCTGGTTTGATTCCCGGTCCGGGCCGTTCTGTGTGAAGTTTGCATGCTCTCCCTGTACTTGAGTGGGTTTCCTCCCACTGTCCAGAGACATGCATGTTAGGTTGCTCGGTCACTCTAAATTGCCTGTATGTGTGAGTGTGTGTCGTCCATATGATGGACTGGCGAGCTGTCCATGGTGTATCCCGCCTTCTCCTGATAACACTGGGATTGGCTCCAGTGACCCTGACTAGTGGGATAAAGAAAAAGATAATGGATGGACTGTTTTTTGTATTTGCTGCCTAACTTCATTCCTTGCGGAACACATAACATATAATATAATGTAATTACGTTTGGCTAGTATAGCCAGAAAAAAGCAATATCTCTTCACCTCTGAGTGTTAATACAGCCCCCATGTGCTTAAACTCACATCACTCATTCCTCCATGTGTTCCTTACAATGCTTGGCTAACCAATCGAGTACAAAATGATATTGCGAGTCCTTTCTTACATAAAGATTCAGGATCGGTCAGTTAGCTGTGCTCAGAGGGCGGGTGATGTAACTGAGCCTATTAAAGGTGTGCACGTATGGCCGGAGGCCAAGCCGCAATGAAGACTTTCTGCAGTCTGCGTGCCTCCAACCGCCTTCCAGCTACAGAACAGCAGCTGGAGCCGCAGATTAGCGCGAGGGCCTGTGTCGTTAGCGCCGAGACATTTAGCCACATCCAGCCCGCAAGCAAATACTCTTATCCTGAGCTGCTCTCACGTTAATTAGTTCAAATGCCATCCAGATTTTTAGCGAAGCAGCAGCCGCTAAGGCTCTTACAGTGAGGCAGAGTAAAGGATCACAGCTCATTCACTCTAATGCTCAGAGCTTGTAGCATCTTAAACAGGTGCATGTGCTGTGGGGTGGAGACAATGAGTCTGAACGGGCCCCTTTTCATACTCCTATTAGGGGGGATTAGGTTCCATTATTCACTTTAGAACGCTTTGTTGTTTGGACATTTTTCAACTCTGGTCATCCAAGAAAAAAATCAGCCGATAACTCGGTTCCTGAGCGACAGCCTTGCCGCACTCATTTTAGTCGTCAGGGAACGAGCATGAACAACATCTGTAGGGGGGCGAATCTTTGTGCCTCTGCTGATTTTCTTTTCCTCGCTCTTGTTCAGAAGGTCCACGCACATTAGTCATCAGGCTGGAGTCTATTCATTCTTCTTTGTGTCTGATTTGATTAGGAGGAGGAAATGAATGGAAATGTGCAGGCTTTAAGTGAGATGTAATTTAATGAAGGCCCAGCTTTCACTGCTGGATGAGGGAGAAGCTGCTAGCATGGAGAGTCCACTATTGCGAGCTGGCCTGAAGGAGCTGTAGCAATGACCGAGAACGAGAGCCTGGCATCCATCATGATTAGGAGTTTCCAGTGGAAAGGAAAACCCCTTTACACACACAAACACGTACATACACCCTGTACATGTAACAGTTAAAACATTTCTCCTGCCTATTGCAACCACTCTGGGATTTGTAACAGCGGGGCTGCTCGGCCCATCTGTTCAATCCTCATTGTGCTCTCATGGATTTCCTTTGTTTACATTATGGGCGATTTTAGGCTGCTTTTGTTTCGAACAGTGTGAAATCTGACAACAGCTTATCCGCTCCATGCGCTCTCTTTGTCTATGTATAGACGCAGACGGAACAAAACACTGTACGTCAAAAACGTTAACTTCTCTACAGAAAAAAAAAACATCCTTAACTTTCAAGTTAACGTAAACATTTTTATAGGCAGTCACAGCCACAGTGTTGTCATCATATTGCTGATGCTGTCATAGCAACACCTTCTATCTATATAAATGGTCTCTTTATAGACGAAACATGAAACATTCTTAACTTTAATTGTATGTTGATGCATTGAGCTTTTATTCTATTTCCTTTGGTCTATTTATAAGGAGCAGTTTCAGTTGGTGTAAATAAAGGTATCAGAGTTGTTAGGCTCCGATACACCAGTGATAATATACACAGCAAGTCAGAGACCACGCTTCACTGATTTCATTTCCAGTCACAACAAACACCGAGTTGTTTTTTAGGAGTTAGCCTAATTACATATAAGGCAGTACATGCATTAGTAAGTGGGATGTCAAAGAAAAGTAAAAAAAATTGTTTGTTGTTAAAATTATTAAAAGATACAGAGGTAATGCAGTGTTTCCAGTGTAGGTAATGTTTCTCTGTGGTGGTCTGCCATGTCGAAATGTTTGCCACCACTAAAAAGTCCCTCCAAAAACTCCAAAAGTGAGTAGCACCTGGGGCAGTCGTGGGCTGAAGGGTAGGGATCCGGTCTTGGGAAAGGTTCAAACCTCTGGACCAACAGGGCACGACTGAGGTGCCCTTGAGCAAGCGCCTAACCTAAGTCTAATCTAAGTCTTGCTCCTCCCTTTCTTAGGTCCAAGCTGGGTTAGTCTAGTCTTGTCTTGGCTTTGTTAGATTACAGAAAGTACTATACTACTATACCTCAGCCTTAGCTTAGCTACACAATTTGTGGCTGACAAAAGAAGTAGCTAACACGGCAACATGTTGGTACTTCCCATAGACACTGGAAGAAAGCTCAGTTAAGTTGGAGTCATGTACCCAGTTGTAGTTAATCTGTTGTTACGTTACTGAGTAGAGACAAGCAGTGAAATTTTTTTTTTTTAAGCTACGGCTAAAAAAACATAAGCCCCTTGTGGTCATATTGACCTCCAGACCAGACCTCTTCATCCACAGGAAACATTGTTTTTTGTCCATTCTTCTGCAGCACAAACACAACTCGATGGTGAAGTAGCAAATGAAACAAAGAAGCTGCTGGTGCTGTCAGAACAATGACCTGTCCACCCCAGAGTCCAAACCTTAACATCAGTCCACTGTGAGACTGGACTTTGGAGGTGTTGAGAAATAAACTAAAAACAGGACTTTGTCATAAAGGTCGAGTTTGGATACTGGATATGAAAAAGTACAGTATTAAATTCAACTGTTGTGAATGTTTTATGAGGTTCCAACACAGAAGAAGGAATAACATCTACTTAACGGCCATTTGGACTGGAAATTAAGGAAACAAAAGGTGGTCTCTGACTTTTGCACTGATGGTGTTTGTGTGCTTATGTGCTGTTTGTCTTTTGTTTGTGGTAGATGGATGACTGCAACTGAAACAGTCGTGATCGCAGTTCCTTATATCCCTCCCAAAAAAGAGGAAATCATTTTCTTACATAGCCTCTCCTCTAGTCCTCAGTTCCCCGAATGGATTTGATATTTTACTGGGTGAGAATACAAAGAAAAGAGTCCTATAAATCATCTCAGCCAATGCTTATCCAGTAGCGGGAGAGGTTAATCTAGTGCATGCCTTCTCGCTTCTTTCTTTTTTTCCCAGCTTCTGAGATAACATCTTCTTATAAAAACAGATATACAGAGCTTGTGAGAGGCTCAAACAGAACGTAACTATAGAGAAGGGCATCAAAGCAAGATGAGCACACATTCAGACAAGATCTCATACATCTATTAAAATTGTACGTGGGTGGTTAGGTGGGTGAATGCGGTGCCTTGCTGCTGAAGGACAGCGTGAGTGGTGTGCGGCATCATACAAACCGCAGTGTGATGAGCATATAAGGCTCTAACGCAGTAGTCTAATGAGACCAATCAGAGTGTAGTGGAGAAGCAGCAGGGACAGGCTGTGGGTTGATAACATATAGTGCCGTACTCTAATTAGACTTGTTAAGTCACTAGAGATCACCTTTGTGCTGTTTCTTTAGTTTGACAGGTTGTATTAAGGAAAACATGCTTCATAGTATGCGAAACCATTTACGTTATTGTGGTATTAATATCAAAATATATATTATATTTAAAAAAATAAAATAAAAAAATAAATATAAAAATAATATATATATATATATATATATATATATATATATATATATATATATATATATATATATATATATATATATATATATATTAAAATAATAACTTGTGATAATAAGCAATAACTTATTATTGCAAGTTAACATTATTGCAAGTTAATACCAAGTATAGGGGTGTGCCATATCGTATCGTACACAATAATATTGACAACATTTCTTAATATGGTGAACGATATTATACCCTGAAATATCGTGCCATATCACCCATCCCTAATTATCACATCAGGTTACTACTTTTTTACTGTTTTTAGAAAAAGAAAAATTCACAATTTTCTCATTTTCCATTATATATCTACTAGAGACAGATTTGATCTGTTCAGTATCATTCATTTTACTTCAGTGCTGGATATATGGAGATATTTGGAGTGCATTATTTAGTATCGTGACATTCTGGATCATTGACATCTGTTACAATCTGATGAAAATTCTTGTATTTTTTAATCAGTTAGGGGTGTGCCATATCATATTGTATGCAATAATAAAATTACAATTTCATTTTGTTGCAGTAGTGTATTCTTGAAATATTTCAATATTAAATTCAATGTTCAATTTTTTCATATCGCCAAGAGTATCGTTATCACAAAAATACCATGAAATATTGTGATATTATTTTAGGGCCATATCGCCCACCCCTAATACCAAGCAATTCTGGAGAATTTCCATTTATTTATTCATTATGACTCCTGACTTTTCACAGAATGTAAAGGACAGCAGCCAATTAAATGGGTATCAAAGAGTGCATTAATAGTGCCTTGAAGTAATACAGTCATTTCATAAACACACACACAAACAGAAATACACAGTAGATATATATGTGTGAATATATAACACACTTCTGTGCGAATGTCTTAAGCACCACAGCTCATTGTTTATCATATCTTATTTTCACCAGTTAGAACACCATGTATCACTAGAACAGATGTAAATAAGCATAAATACTGTATAACGAAGCTTAAATATCTTATTTTGAAAGAAGTGGATAATATCTTCTGCACCTCTTTAAAGGATAAAGTTTAGTTCCAGAGTTTGCACCAGTTTTTTACTTTTTCTCACCAGCAATCGTGATTTAGCTTGACCAGAGCATATTTGTATATCTACTACGACATTAGTTAAAAGAGTGATCATTTCTCAAACTGAAGACCAACAGTTAGAGTTGTAAGATCGTAGTTAATGTATGGAAGAAAAATTACTTCAGCAGAAAAGAGCATTTCCAGAAGAATTGTTAAACCAAAGATCAAAGGCCATGTGAGCAGCCAGCTAACACTGGATTAGAGCTCCAACATGGGGCCCCTGAATATCAGGGGACCTGTATTTTACATTTACACTATACTAACAGTGTGTACCAGTAAAATGTTTTGATGTTGTTGCAATAGACAGATCTTCTGCTTGTGCTGTAGATTTTAAGACTTTGTTAAAATTAGGCAGTTTAACTTAACAGTAAGAGCTGATATTGAGTTGGAGACATTGTGAACTGGTGACTGCTCTGTTTTTGAATAAGGATCACGTATGTGTAATAATTCCATAACTTGTGCACCAACCTATTACTGCAGATACTGCACTGAGCATTTTTCTTATTGTCTACTAATTTCAAGTGTGGCGTCTCAGCTGTTAGCGACCCAGTAGCCGTGTGGAAAGCAGTGCAGTTAGGTGGTGAGGATGTCTGGGATTCATTTATGAAGTATTTGGGGACACCAGCTATTTTTTCATGTTACGTATATTATCAATACATGTTATATATTGTTGTGTATATATATATATATATATATATATATATATATATATATATATATATATATATATTGTTGTTGTAAGTTAAAAATGCTCCAAAGACTAGAATAAAGAACCAAATAACAACATAACAAACATGTACTCAAGGATGATTTGGCCCTTTCAGTAAAAGACATTGTGGAAATGAACCTCACGTTTAAATCAAGTATATTCACATTTAAATCAAGTATATTCACGTTTAAATCAAGTATATTCACGTTTAAATCAAGTATATTCATGTTTAAATCAAGTATATTCACGTTTAAATCAAGTATATTCATGTTTAAATCAAGTATATTCACGTTTAAATCAAGTATATTCATGTTTAAATCAAGTATATTCATGTTTAAATCAAGTATATTCACGTTTAAATCAAGTATATTCACGTTTAAATCAAGTATATTCATGTTTAAATCAAGTATATTCACGTTTAAATCAAGTATATTCATGTTTAAATCAAGTATATTCACGTTTAAATCAAGTATATTCACGTTTAAATCAAGTATATTCATGTTTAAATCAAGTATATTCACGTTTAAATCAAGTATATTCATGTTTAAATCAAGTATATTCACGTTTAAATCAAGTATATTCACGTTTAAATCAAGTATATTCACATTTAAATCAAGTATATTCACGTTTAAATCAAGTATATTCACATTTAAATCAAGTATATTCACATTTAAATCAAGTATATTCACGTTTAAATCAAGTATATTCACGTTTAAATCAAATATATTCACGTTTAAATCAAGTATATTCACATTTAAATCAAGTATATTCACGTTTAAATCAAGTATATTCACGTTTAAATCAAGTATATTCACATTTAAATCAAGTATATTCACGTTTAAATCAAGTATATTCACGTTTAAATCAAGTATATTCACATTTAAATCAAGTATATTCACATTTAAATCAAGTATATTCACATTTAAATCAAGTATATTCACGTTTAAATCAAGTATATTCACATTTAAATCAAGTATATTCACATTTAAATCAAGTATATTCACATTTAAATCAAGTATATTCACATTTAAATCAAGTATATTCAGTGCATTGTTTTTTTTTCAGCACGTGTTTATCATTCAGTCTTTAACTAAGAAGTCACCCTGTCTTTATGCACGCTCAGTGTAATTCAGAAGACCTTAGGCCTCCCTGAATCATGTCGCCTTGCATCAGTTCCCCGAATTAAATTGTGCTCGTAAAATTGCATTTAAGAACATGTGACTAACCTGAAGAAGCATTTATGATAAAAAAAAATGTCCTTTGCCCTTTTCCCTCTCAGCTCTGCAGTGGGAGTTGGTTTCTATGGAAACAGCGAGACCAATGATGGGGTCTACCAGCTGACCTATTCACTTTACAACGCCAATCACACTCTGGGTGGTATCGATAGCCTGGTAAGAGTTTGTGTTCCATTACGTATTTCATATCTCTCTCTTTTTTTTTTTTTTAAGCTGTCGCAGCTGCTGTTGCCTGAGGGGTAAAAATACATGCACACCCACAGAAAACAACTAAGGGTTTTGTTGAAGGTTTGTCTCTGTAACAAGAAAAAATAGAAGGTAAAATAATAGTGACAGGTGAACTTTGTCCCGCTCTTGCTCTTAGCCTGTGTATATTGGGGGGGGGTGTGTGTGTGTGTGTGTGTGGACCTAGAAGAAGTTTTTAATCACATTGAGAAGGCAGGGATTAAATACCCATCTGCCCTAATGTGGATTAAAATGTCTGTAACTGTATATCTGATCAGCATCAGGTGTCACCTGACAGGCAGATAGAAGATAGATAGATGGAGGAATGGGTGGACTAATGGATGGATGGATGAATGTACTTAAGCATAGTACACATACTGTTTTCACGTACATTTGCAAAACCATTTTCAACCGTAACAGTCACATTCACTGAGGCTGTAGATGAGGGGTATTACCATGTGCCCATGTATTACACAGTGCTGTGCAAAAGTCCGAGACCACGCTTTCATTGATTTAGTTTCTGGTCAAAACTCTTCAATAATTAATTTTCCATTGCTAGATAAATGTAAAGACATATATATTATCAGGAAATGAATGCCATCAACACTAGGTACAATCAGGGCAGTAAGCATTCAGACTGTGACACAATTGTTTTAATTAAAACCACCACAACAGTGGATTTCAAATTGGATTTCAAAAGTAGTGAATTATATTATATTATATTATATTATATTATATTATATTATATTATATTATATTATATTATATTATATTGCATTAACTATTTAGGAATTACATGCATTTTTTACATAATCCCTCCATTTTTACAGGCTAAAAATTATACAGTTGACTGATAAGCAGTTTTATGTCCAAGTGTAGTTAAAACAGAGATAAAAGGTCTGGACTCGATTCCAGGTAGTAGTAATTTTAACTATCCATCTGTAGGAACTCTCAGGAGTGGCCAAATTAACAATTTGGTACATTCATAAAGAGAAGGAGTACACTCATGAGCTTAGTAACATCAAAAAGCCTGGAGGACTACAGAAGACAACTTAAGGTTAATAATCGCAGAATAATTTCCATTTGTGAAGAAAACCTTCACAACATCTAGTGAAGTCAAGGACATTCTAGAGCAGGTTGGGATAGCAGTGTCAAAATCTATCATCAAGTATTCATGAATGTAAATATGGAGGGATTGCTTTGAGATGCAGATCATTGGTAACACTCAGGAACAGAAAGGCCAAGTTAGACTTCACTAGAAAACATACAATAGCCTGGCAAATCCTGGAAACTAAATCTTTGGACAGATGAAACCAAGAATAACCACAATCGTGGGAAGGGAAGAGTATGGAGAAGGAAAAGAAGGGCTCTTGTTCTGAAGCATATCACATCATGTGTCAAACATGGTGGAGGCAGTGCTACAGGACATGTATGGGTCCCAGTGGATCTGTGAGTGGTGTTAATTGACTATTGCTGACTGCTGACAGTACAGATGGATAACGACCCGAAAGCTGAGAACTTAAAAAATGTTCTTAAATGGTTAGTCACTTGACCTCGACCTAATTCAGCATGCTTTTCACTTACTGAAGAAAAAACAGAAGACTCACAAACAAGCTGCAACGGAAGGTAGCTGCAGTCATGGCCTGGCGTAGAATTTCAAGAGAGGAAACGTATCAGGTGATCAGCCCTTGTGTTCCAGACTTTTTTTGCATTTAAATATTAAAAATAATCCTCGTATGTATAGTTATTGACTTCTGATCCTGTCATAAATAGATAAACATATTTTAAAAGAGTTTGTGCAGTATTCCTTCATTTCAAAATGATTGTGTTTGTGTACATAGGCAAATTTAAACAAATTGTATTACTGTACAAAAACTTATGGACTCAAACCTGTCATTTTCATCTTATAATAAAAATCAAGCTGCATTTGCTTCAGATCTGAGAAGACATCTCACTGCTATGGGTGAGACTGTTACTGAGAAAAGGAGAAGCTGGGCTACACTGGAACACTGGAACTGGAAATGTCACATGTGGAATAAGGTTTTATTAATTGATGAGTCAATGTTTGTATTTTGGATTAAGATGCAGAAAATGCAACCAGCTGAATTTTGGAGGTCTAAAAAGATTTATTTGAACAACTGAAGGCAGTTTTCCCAAAAAGAATATAATCTGTTGTAAATGTTAAGGGTAAAATGCTACATTCTAAAAAAAGGACATTATATTTGGTGCTTCAGTGAAATGTTCTGCTCTGGTTTAATATAAAAATGATATTTTAAAAAAATATTTAAAACTGTGTTTGTAAAAGTTTTTTTACTAACTTATTTTACTAAATACTATTAATACCCATCAATCCATCCTTTATTTATCCTGCTAGTCACGGTCACGGGGGGCTGGAGCCAATCCCAGCATTATCGGGTGAAGGCACTGTTTTAGTTAATGACTTCACTGAAGTTTGCTGGACACCTCAGCTGGTTTAGGTCTGTCTTGGACAGCGGGGTCCTGATGCGCTTCATACTCCTCATACTCTGTGTGGTGGTTTGTTGGGAGATGATGGAACAGGTTAGCTTCATACTCCTCATACTCTGTGTGGTGGTTTGTTGGGAGATGATGGAACAGGTCAGCTTCATACTCCTCATACTCTGTGTGGTGGTTTGTTGGGAGATGATGGAACAGGTCAGCTTCATACTCCTCATACTCTGTGTGGTGGTTTGTTGGAAGATGATGGAACAGGTCAGCTTCATATTCCTCATACTCTGTGTGGTGGTTTGTTGGGAGATGATGGAACAGGTCAGCTTCATATTCCTCATACTCTGTGTGGTGGTTTGTTGGGAGATGATGGAACAGGTCAGCTTCATATTCCTCATACTCTGTGTGGTGGTTTGTTGGGAGATGATGGAACAGGTCAGCTTCATATTCCTCATACTCTGTGTGGTGGTTTGTTGGGAGATGATGGAACAGGTCAGCTTCATATTCCTCATACTCTGTGTGGTGGTTTGTTGGAAGATGATGGAACAGGTCAGCTTCATATTCCTCATACTCTGTGTGGTGGTTTGTTGGGAGATGATGGAACAGGTCAGCTTCATATTCCTCATACTCTGTGTGGTGGTTTGTTGGGAGATGATGGAACAGATTAGCTTCATACTCCTCATACTCTGTGACACCCACTCAGGATGATTGGCAGTTTCTTGTCTTTCCTACTCATTCAGCCTCATTCAGTTTACAGCTCTCAGCTTATGTCTCATAGGACTTTTCCAAAATGTGTTCCTTGAAAGACACTCTACACTGGAGATACACCAGATATCATGAAATCAAATAGTTTTACCAGAAACAGTAACGGAAGTTGAACTCCAGAACAAAGACAACATGGAAGACTCTCACAACAAAGCTTCTGTTACAACTTAATCTTCACTTTCATTTGTAAAGGGAAATTCCACCCTTATGCATTCATGGACTGGCTTGCTTATGTTTTTACTTCTTGGTTTTGAATTACCAAGCTTGTCAAAACACATCACCTGACATGTCTTAATATAGATCTGATCTGAATTCAGAGTAAATGCTTCCTTATTTGGAAAGCAAGTGCACAACACAATGGAGTGACAGACAATGGAGGTGAATATGAGTGGGAAAAAAAAGGATTTCATGGTGAAGTCCTTAAAGAAAACAACTGCCTGTAGACAGAGACAGTAGATCTCTTATTTTTTTTCAGGCTCGCTTTTCTCCACAGCTGTCTGGATTGTGTGATAAGCTGATAGCTATCTCAGGAGCACCCGTTCTCTCCCACTGCCGATTGAATGGCTGCGCTGTGTTATCAAGCCTCAGACTCCTCAACCCATTTCCTTTGTAATTCAGGGCTTGTGGCATTTTTAAAGCTTCAAGCTGGCAGCTGCGCGTCCCTGTGTGGATCTGGTTGTTGGCTGCTGGAGTGCAGTACAGGAATGGTTGGCCTGTCTGGCTATCAGAGCTCCACACCCCCATACCAAGCTCTGGCAAGCTGCCGTCTGCCTGTAGCAGACTTCAGTCTGCTCATGCAGAGCTTTTCAACATGCCCATGCCACCCTGCCATCCCCTAGCCACCCTAGCCACGCCAGCCACTTCTATGGTTTTCTTTAGAAAGGGTGGTTTGTTCAGAAGTCACATGTACAGAAACTATAGATTAGACATATTTGATGTCCAAGGTTTATGGACATCAGTAGATATTTATTTTCGTATATATTTTTATGTCAGTTTATGTACCTAAAATAGCTAATGGTAACATCATTACTGTCTTTATCCCATACAGTTAAACAGTCTGTCTTTGTGCTGAAACATATCACGAGGGGGGGAAGGAAAACATTTGTACATTTTAAATATGTGATAAGTAGATATAGAAAACAAAAGAACACACAATGAGAGATTCTTGCAGCTTCGTTTCCATATCTTGATGTTAGAAACTGGGAATTACGTTTTTCTGACTCTGTACGACATGCTGCTTATAAAAAATAAACAAAAGTACGTGACAAAGCTAAAAGGGGTTATAAACACATCGTGTGGACATCTTTGTTAATAGGTTTGTTTATTTTTATAGATAATGGTATGTCATACACTGCCATAAACCACAGAAGCAGCCCTGGTGAAACTGTAATACTCTTTAAAACTGTGGTCACTCAGCGCACTGCCCGTCAAACCAAAGCTGACAACAGCCATCCTGTTGTGGGTATAAGAGTCCTCGTCAAGACCACCATCCTCTGCTTCATAGCGAATGTGTCATGACGAATTTTGCTTCCTTGTTAAATTGTTCTACTGTAGTGTATATTTATAGGCTGCTCCAAACATAAAACTATGTGTATGTCTTACAGTCATCACAGCTGTTGAATTGATGTCAACTTTTTGTTTGTGAGCTTCTTGTTGAAATCTTTCCGGTCTACCTTAAATGGTGCGGAGGTCATTATAATGGCTCAGGTGCTAGAATGTAACTACTGCACCGTTTAAGGTTGAACGGGAACATTTGAATAACATTGGTGAATACACACATCACAAAATGTTATTAGTATTAAAATAATAATAAAGATTTTCCGATAGTCTAAATCAGCCTCTGTAATATTAAGCTAAGTCTATACTGTTTGAACCTCTCTTGGCCTCATGTTGCCACCTTTAATGCATTTGATATGGTTTTCATAGGTTTATATGCGGTGTTGTCCATCTCATTATTATAAACCAAACAAAAAGTGCTGCTAGTTTGATCTGTGGTCTGTAAAACAGTCTTTTGAGCACTTTTACTGGTGTCAAGTTTAAAAACTGGCCTCAAGTTGAAACCCATCTCCCAACATGGGAGAATTGTGTCAATTGGATTTTTAGGCATATCGCTTTAAGGCGGGTCCTACATTCAGCTGGGTTATCTAGATCAGTATTCTCCAGCATTCCCATCTTCAAAAGCCCTCCGGGGTCTGGGCGCTGTGCTAGTTGATGCAGCAAAATGAAGAGGACTTAACGTAAATCAAGTCAGAAGCACAACTGAATAAATCCAGTTAAGTTCCCTGCGAAAGACCCACCTTAAGAAAGCAGAGCGCAGGTGCACATCTTTACAAGCCTTCTCAGAGCTAAGCTTGACTGAATTCGTGAAGGTGGAACTGTGGAGTGTAATGAATTGTCTCCGAGTTGTTGTAAGGCAGATTTATGGGGAGCAGTTTAATTTAAGTTACGCACAAGGCAGAGATGATGTTATTTCTTAAGTGCTTATTTTTCAGTACTGACGAGTACAGAGATGCTGCTTTGGAGACCCACATATAAAATTGAGTTTGAAGCTGAGCTGCGACGAGTCCTGGGAGTTGTAAACGAAGGCAGGCCACAAGCATCCTAATTTCCTCTGAGATGTAGTCAAGGAACTGGACAGATGGGCTTTGCACCCCATCTCCAGATTGCCTCTGTCCTGTTGCAGGATACGCATTACCAACCTGGGGTAGATGAAGAGCCGTTCACATACAGCGGTCCCTGTTACCTGGGCAACACTTCTAAACTGATATCAATCCAGAGTAGACTTTAATCAAGCTATTGTTGCTAGTACTGGTTCAGTACAGCCTCTTAAATAAATGAGAATGTATTAGTAGTTTCGAAGTCTCAGTTTACAACTCCTGGGACTTTTCTACAGGGACAGCTTTAGCCTCTATAAAGAACAACTGAACAGCTGCATGTGTTTCCCTGAGTTAAAGCACCACTGTGTTGAAAAGAGCATCGTTCCCTCACCCTTGTTTATTACCTCTTTCCAGTCAGGCCTCTACTCTACCTGATTTTAAAAGCCCCATCAGCATTCACTTATAGATGAATAGCCTGACATTTCCAACAGCTCCTCTGTACTCCTCTTTCTTTGACAAACTGCAAGCGCAAACACACAAAGATAAGCAAAAACACAAACAATACTGTAAACAAATGTTTACAATGAATCTAGACCACATATTTAAATTAAAGACACTTTTTTATTTATGTAAGCCTTCTGTATGAATAAATCTGGTTTGGTTGTGGCACTGGCGCTGTAAAGCTCACATAGTTAAATAATATAAATAGTCTACACGCCCCTGTTAAGATAGCAGGTTTTTGTCATATATAAAAAATCAGATCAAGTTTAATAATTTCATTAATCATTTCCACTTTCACTGTGACCCATAATATGTACCAATTGAAAAACAAACTGAAATCATCGTAATATGTGAACATCCTCTCAGTATTAGCCAATCACATTTAAATTCATGTTGAATAATAGTCCGTACACAGCTGCGTGGTTTGGATTAACCCCATATAAAGTTCAGCTGTTCTAGTAGGAGTTTCTTAGTTGCATTTTACATTAAAAGCCATAGTCACTTCAAAGGGATCCGGTTGTTGAAGGATATCAGTCAGGAGAGGGGTACAAAATAAGTCCAAAGCATTAAATATACCTTTGAACACACAACAGACATTACCAAGAAATGGAGATTCCTCAAAAATTGATGAAAACACATTGGGCCCAGGACGCTGCCAAGAGGCCTACAGCAACATTAAAAGAGTTGCAGGAATTTCTGGCAAGTGCTGGTTATGTAGGGTATGTGGTAACTGTCTACCAGATTCTTCATATGCCTGGGCTGTAGGGTCAGGTGGCAAGAAAGAAGCCTTTTCTAACAAAGAAAAACATCCAAGCCCAGCTGTGTTTTTTGCCAAATCCTACATCTGTCTGCCAGAAATATGTGGGAAAACGTGTCATGGTCTTAGAAGACCAATGTTGAACTTTTTGGGCGTAATTCCAAAAGGTATGTTTGGCACAAAACCAAACAAAAAACACCATACCCACAGTAAAGCATGGTGGAGGCAGCATTATGCTTTGGGTTTTTTTTTGTTTTGTCTCTTTTTCTGCAGCTGGAACTGGGGCTTAACTCAAGATGGAGGGAATTATGAACAGTTCCAAATATCCGTCAATTTTGACACAAACCTTTAGGCCTTAAAACGAAGAGGAATCTCAGCTTTTAGCACAACAACAACCCAAACCTACAAAAGAATGGCTTCCAGATGAAGATCATAGTTTTGGAAAGGCCCAGCCAGAGCACAGACCTGAATCCCATTGAACATTTGTGGGTAGACCTGAAGAAGGCTGTACAAAGGAGATGCCCTTGCAATCTGATAGATTTGGAGCACTGCTGTAAGGAAGAGTTGGCAAAGATTGCCAAGTCAAGATGTGCCATGCTGATAAGACACCTGCCCACAAAGACTGAAGGCTGTCGTAAGGTCAGAAGGTCCTTCAACAAAGTAGTTTAAGAGTGTGCATATTTATTCAACCACATTATTTTAGTTCTTTGTTTTTATTTTCTACCGTATAAAGATTTCAGTTTGTTTTTCAATGGAATTGTACAGATTATGGGTAACATTGAAGGTGAAAATAAATCTAAAATGAATAACCTGGCATTTTAACAGGGTGTGTAGACTTTCTATATCCATTGTATATCTGTTTTGTATGTACTGTGAAAATCGCATGAAGCTGATTAATGTCCTTTATTCTGTACTTAATACTTTCTATCTGTATTTCATGATTGATAGGCCAGTGTTGTTTGGTTTCTCCTGTAGTTAAATTTTTAGAGATATCTTGATTCCCAGTGCAGCCAACATTGATGACAATCCAATTATATTGAAACGTACAGCTGACTTCCCCAGGGTTTACTGACTGTTTTTTGTTGGAATTTAGCAAAAATCTAATTTAATGTAGCTTACATGTAATGTGGAACATGTGGTAGCTTATATCTTACCATTGTTAGCATTGTGAAAACTGCATGGCTCAATTATCATCAAAAAAGAAAGTATTTTCAAGTCTGAATTGTGTTTGTCTTGGTTGTTTTCAGTGGCCTGTCTGTATGACATTCAGTGGAACAGCTGTATATGTAAATGACTAAAAAACCCTTAATTATCCAAAACAGTTATTGCTGCAAATGTGTTTTTTGACTTTGGGCTGCACTACAGGCAGAGAGTATATACTCGTCCAAAGCGACTGTTGCTGACCATGTTAATTATATCTGTTATATCCAATTGTGTCCATTAAGACCATACACAAAAAAAACACCGTTGAGAAGTTTCAGAATGAGGTTTCTTACTTTCATATGCTCTGAAGAGCACACATTCCCGGTCATGGTCCTGGTCCTGCTTCCCTACAGCACTTTTTCCTTGGACTGGGCTACCATGCTTACAATGCTGATGGCTCTCCTGGCTTCTCTCTCAGGTGGCTGGCTCCCTGACCAGCATGCAGACACGACTAAAGGAGCACCTGGCTCGGCTGGATGAAATCTTCTCGCCTCGGGGAGACTATGTGCAGACCTTGCGCTTCATGCAGCAGATGGCTGACAATATCATTCGCCAGCTAACTGCCATGCCCAACATCAGCAAGGCCAAACAGGACCTGGCAAACATTGCTGACAAGGCCAGCTATATCGAGTACTACAGGTGAGTTGTCCCAAGGTTAACAGACTAATTTGTACTTAATCCAAATTGTTTATTAGAATTTGGCAACAAATCTTAATACTTTTTTTATTGCAAAATCAGTTTATTGGCCAAGATATGTCTGCTTTCTCGTTATCTTGCACTGGAACTACAAGCTTAATGTTACCAAAGTAATTAGATAACAAATGCAATGGATGTGTAAATCCCGCCAGCTTGTATTGTATAAACTGGATGTCTAAAATCATTCACAACAATGAAGCCATCATAAAACTTTCTTTTTTTTTATAGATCACATGGTTCTGTAACCCAAAATGAGCAAGTGTGTGATGTTTTTAGCATACAGTTTATACCGTGCTAAGTATTTGTTAGCTGCATAAGCCCAGTTCCAGTCCATAGCTCCAGTTCAAAGCTAAAGAAGCAAACTTCATTCTCCAAAATGTGTCTTGGGGAACGAGGAGAATTAAGATTATTATTATTATTTTTATTTATTTTTTGCCTAATTTGAATGCTTAGTTATCCAGTTATCACATATAAAACATGAAATTGTGCTGTTTAATAGTCAAATCCAGCCCAGTTTCCAGTTCCCAGTTTTTTTGTTTAATCCCACAGAACTCCACCTCCAGCATGTGCCTTGCATGTGATGGATTATGAGCTTGGCCACCCACAACCCTCCAACATCACACGTAATACTATTCACAATGCCATTAGCAGCTGACTTTGGGCCCACGGACAAGCGCCATTAACTATTGCAGCAGAACATAGAGCAGCCACTTCTGCTGTTGACCTTTAGCCAAGTGCTAAAGCGCCCTCCCATCTCGTTTGCCCTTTCGGAGCTGTTAGGCCCAGCCAATAGACTCATATATCTTCTCTGAAGATCGCATTGCCGTTTGTAGGCCAGTGTGTTATGAACTGGCAGCGGGCGTATTGATGAAGGGCTCGTGTTTCTGACGACCGGAGGTCTGTGGTATCGAGCAAGAACGTGCACGCACTCTTCCCCCATTACTCAGAGGGCAAATCGAATCAGCCGGCCTCTGCACTCCCTCACTCTTTCTTTCTCAAGATGTATGGGTGTATTTTAGCCCTTGTGGCACAGGGCTGTGGCTATATTTGCCTGCTGTAGCATTCCTCCAGCATATCTGCAGATGCCTGCAGCCAAAATACCAGTGCAACCCTTAAAGATGAGTTGCGTGTGTGATTTAGTGCACAAGATCTTGTTTAGCTGTCCTCATTTCTATCTACTAATGCTGACCTGAAAAAAACACAGCCAAAAAGTAGAGTAGGTACCGCTATACCGATAATGAAAGGCTTAGTATTGATTCAGTCGGTCCGATCCATATTTTTATCCAATACTTATTTCTTTAAAATGTACTGAGCTTTAAAATAAGCTATTCGAACAAACTGCTGTACAGAAAAAAAAAGACCAACGATGTGACTCGCACAAAGCAGCTTTTTAAAATTCAGTTACTCTTCCACCAAAAACAAACAAGCAACGTTGAAGTCAGGCCACATGCGGCTGCTGTTATCAGGTAAAGAGAGTGACCTACTTTGCTTTACGTTAGGTTGTGCTATGAGCAATTCTGCGGCAAATTGAGCCTGATATATCAGATTTGTGTATTTCGTATATGCTGTATTTTCTGAATTTTAATAGGGCGTCAGAGCACAGGTGTGGCCCAGATTATGTAGTGTCGTTTTCCACAGTAGCAGACATTGCTCTTGGAGCTCAGAAACCCACTGTGTCTCACATATAAATACACATGCTTGGGAGGAGACGCTGTCAGACTGAGTTGTTGCACACAGCATCTGTTCTTTCAGACCACACTCAGGCTCATGAAATACTCATGTGTATGGATTTGCTCTGATAAATTATTAACTGTGGAGAAAGTGCAGTAAAACACACATACAAGCACATTTAGACCCATACTGTTAACAGGTTATGTACAGTAGGCTGCTATACATTAAGCGCTGTACAAGGTGTTGCTTTATGCCTGATTTATTATTATGGTCTGATTCTGCTTCTTTCAGATGGCTGACATATCTGCTGCTGCTGATTCTAGACTTGGTTATCTGCCTGGTGACCTGTTTGGGCCTGGCAAAGCAGTCTCGCTGGCTCCTCACACTGTGAGTATTTCTCTTGTTGCGGCATAATGAATGAGGCAGCGGAGATCCTCTCTTCACCTGTCTGCAAATAAGAGTCCCGTTCCTGTTCTCAGCAGCTGAGGAAGCAGTTAGTGGAAATAAATGGAACAGAGGAAGGCTTTGTTTTATAGATCAAAAAAGAAAATCTTTACAGTGACTACTCGCCCCATTATTAATGCAAATCTTAGCTCAGCTTCTAAGCAGTACACAATGTATAATTTATATGTCAAACATTTGTAGTCTTCACAATTCAACGTACATGTAAGGGGTGGGCTTGAGAGACAGAATGCATCTTGTGTATTGGGCACTGCCGAATAGTACTGCCACAGTTCAGTAGTCATAGATAAGTCTGACTTGGGTTTAAATTGGGTCAAGCACAGGCATGTCTATAGAGAAACAAGCCAGAATGAACAATGGTCAGATCCAGATAAGCAAGAGAGTGACTGTCTAGAAAATCTAAAGTAAGCATATGTGTGTAAAGGAATCTGTGAACTAGCTGCAGGTGTGACTGATAATTTAAGGGTGGAGACAGGGAAGAGCTGGAACTGAGGTGGGCTGCTGTCAGTTGCCATGACAGTACACCAAAAACAACTTGTGAAAATTAGTGAAATTAAGGCCACCAACAATTGTGCATATTTACATCTACATATTTTAATGATTCCATTTTATTTTAATAAACTATAACGAAAAAAACAATAAAATAGAAATACTTTATTCAATAGGTATTATTAATATTATTATTGTTAAAGCTTTGGAAAATCAGTGTATATATATATATATATATATATATATATATATATATATATATATATATATATATATATATATCGAGGGCGGGGTATATGCCACAGCAGGGCTACATGTGGTTATTAGCACAAGCAAGTCATGAAACATGGTGGAAACTGGTTTATTACCATTTTTAACTGGTTATTTTCTGGTTATTTTAAATGACAATCTGCAGTCATTAAATGTAGATCTTGAATTGTTGCTGCTGTTCTGTTCGTACCGGTCAGATCTGGTCTGCACTGGGTTATTATCTGTTCTGGGTTATTTGTTTTGCGCTAGCTGTGCGTGCTAGCTCTGCTGTTTGCTGATACTCACTGTATTCAGCTGCGTGCAGTGCTGTATCAGATTATTAGTGTTAAATGTCTTTGTCTTGGTTCCCCAACGAGACTCGCTGATTTTACACATTTTAAAAACGTCCTGGATGAGTCTGTCATGTACAGTAAACAACGGCCAGACGGACATGTTTACTTTTAGCACATGTTTTTTCTGCGACGTCGCTGCTTTATTCAGTCTGTGGAAAATGAAAGGGTGTGTATTTCCACCTAGCGGTTCAGATAGTAACTGCAGGTAGGGGTGAAATACTAGCTGGAAATACAGAAATTAGGCTCATTTGTTTAACGCCATGGATCGGCCCTCGGGATCGGCTAAATTAGAGAAATATCGGCCAATCACCGATCACATATTTTGATTAAAAATCAGCCGATACCAATACATAGCCGATCGATCCTTCCATCTCTAATATATATATATATATATATATATATATATATATATATATATATATATATATATATATATACATACATACATACATACATACATATATATATATATGCTTGACCCAATTCAATCCCCCATCAGACTCTTCTATGACTACTGAACTGTGGCAGTACTTTTCGGCAGTGCCCAATATACAAGATGCATTCTGTCTCTCAAGCCCATCCCTTACATGTACGTTGAATTGTGAAGACTACAAATGTTTGACATATAAATTATACATTGTGTACTGCTTAGAAGCTGAGCTAAGATTTGCATTAATAATGGGGCGAGTAGTCACTGTAAAGATTTTCTTTTTTGATCTATAAAACAAAGCCTTCCTCTGTTCCATTTAATTCCACTAACTGCTTCCTCAGCTGCTGAGAACAGGAACGGGACTCTTATTTGCAGACAGGTAAATGTGTGTATATATATATATATAGCATTATATTATTTGTATTGTTTGGGTGGTGAAACATTGTGGACACTGTTGTGCAGGTTGTGTGTTGCACTGGTACTATATATACTATATATGGTGGTACACTCATCTGTGATTTGACTGTCCTGTGTTCTATCCTTCATCCTTCCACTTTAACTGCTTAGTTGGATCAGGTATGTTAGGAGCAGGAAAAACACTTAAATGTGCAGGGCAGGGGACAGAAGGGTTGGAAAGAACTGTGCTATGAACTGAAAATGTTTTAAAGTGCATTCTTCTGAGATCATTCGTGGCACATGACCATTAGAATGTGAAACAGTTTTAAAGGCCTTTAAATACATGCACTTTTCTTGCGTGCCTCTATCTTCAGTGCTCTGTGACCACCAAGCGATGCCCAGCTTTGGGCGGCTTATTTTTAAGTAGCAGTGCCCTTCTTGATTTGTTTGTCCTTGCTTGTCCCACTTTAACTGAGTAATAACATCACACAGCGGCTCCACGAAAACGAACCGTGCAGAGCCGGGTTAGAAATGACTGTGCGGTTAGTGCGTCGCCAGGGTGCTGGCTATTTTATTCTATCCCTCTCTCATTTCACATGCGTTCAGCTCTGTCTCTCCACTTACCCCTCTAATGCCTATCGATCCCTCTGCCGGGATGTGTGTGTGTGTGTGCTTGTGTGTGTGTGTGTGCGCACCCTTAACTAATTATTAAGTGCTTCCAACCCACTTTATTGGTGCTTTTAAGACCATCACCAGACAAGAGACTTGGTTCGAGAAAACCTCAACTGCCTTTCTGCACCCATCAGGGAGTAGTTTTCCCCGTTTATTTCTTTCCGCTCCTCTTTCTCTCTCCCTCTCCCTCTCTCTCTCTCTCTCTCTCTTTCTCTCTCTTATTTATGCAGGCACACTCACTCAGTTCTTCTTCTTATGTGTTCTAAAATGCTCAGAAAAAAAAAATATATAGATGGAGAGAGAGAGAGAGAGAGAGAGAGGGGGAGGGAGAGAGACAGAAATAGAGACAAGTGTTAGCCTCTCTTTACCCCAGTCATCAATGACAAATACACTGGGGGGTCTTGGCCATTGAAAAAAAGGCTGAAGACTAACAATGACAGAAAAACAGATGGACTACCTGTGAATTCAAGTGCTATATATAATAGATAGATAGATAGATAGATAGATAGATACATAGATATATAGATAGATACATAGATACATAGATAGATAGATAGATATTGAGAGAGAGAGAGTAGAGCGAGAGAGAAGAGAAGAGGACTAGTGTTAGCCTCTCTTTACCCCAGTCATCAATGACAAACACACTGGGGGGTCTTGGCCATTGAAAAAAGGCTGAAGACTAACAATGACAGAAAAACAGATGGACTACGTGAGAATTCAAGCGCTATATATATGAGAGAGAGAGAGAGAGAGAGAGAGAGAGAGAGAGAGAGAGAGAGAGAGAGAGAGAGAGAGAGAGAGAGAGAGAGAGAGAGAGAGAGAGAGAGAGAGAGAGAGAGAGAGAGAGAGAGAGAGAGAGAGAGAGAGAGAGAGAGAGAGAGAGAATTAACTAGTGTTAGCCTCTTTTTACCCCATTAATCAATGATCAACGCACTGGGGGTCCTACCTATAAATTCAAAAGCTTCTAAATGCACCTATATGGTATGCAGACCTGATTAAGTGGACATTATGTGTAGATCATATATCACACCTGAAAAATCCAGTTCCATTTCCACTGTATGATGAATAAACTAAAATATGATCCAATTAGAATACAGTAAAAATGACACCTGACAATTTCAGAGATTCAGAGTTTTTATTGCTTTCTCTTTTTTGTGTTCTCTTTTTTTCAGCATTATGGCATTAGGTGTGCTGACTATGATCCTCAGCTGGGCGTCGCTGGGAGTGGGGACGGCCACTGCAGTGGTAAGCTTGGACTTTTTTCGAAAGAGCGAAGTGGATGTGTGTTTCTAGGTCAGTAGTATGGGGGGAAAACTCTGTCTCTGAAGATTACCGAGGCTCAGTGACTGACTCTTATTCACTTAGTTACTCTGTGAGTCTCTGTGGCTCATGCCAGTTACCAAAGTAGATTATAAAGCTCTGGTCATTTAGGTTAGACAACCCTTAGGCTTATTACTGTAAACATCTCTGTCCTCTAGGTCACTCACAGGCTAAGCTGGACAGCCTGCTGTCTCTGTTGTGTTGTGTTGTGTCGTGTTTCTCCTCGCTGTGTCTCTCTGTCTTTCCCACGCACACACACTTTCAATACGTGTGTGTGTACTTACACTGACTACAGTATTTGGATTATGTATGCAGTACTGGCGCCAGGTTTCTGAGCTATCTGCATGGAGATGGATTATCCACCGAGCCTCTACCACTACACAGCTGTGCCTTTCCACACAGTGAGCTCTGTCAGATCGGGAAGTTAGAATTTAATGGTGCAGACGTACTACATATAACTTTTACATATAATATTTTGCTTATAATTTAAGGTGGTTAACATATTTTTCATGTGTGCTCATGAGACTAAATACAAAGTACTAAACAAAGTACTAAAGTCATACACCAACCTTATTTCATTTTCATCAGGAGAAAAGCAGAAAACATAAGATACAATGTCACAGAAGCCTCATCAAGTAAATATAATGTCAGTATGTTCCATATGTAGTTTGCCCATTCTGTGCCTTCATTACAGCTTCCAGTCAGGAGACTTGCTTTCAGATTTTCAAACAAATCTACAGGAATGTTTTTCCACACCTTCAAAGGTTTAGTCCTACATATTGATTGAATATGCTGTGTTTTAGAATCCAAATAACACCAAACACTTTCAATGATGGTGAAGTCTGGACTCCATTGGACTCTATTGAAACTCTATTATTCCACACCTCCAAAGTTCAGTCCTACATATTGATTGAACTTGCTGTGTTTTAGAATCCAAATAACATCAAATACATTCAATGATGGTGAGTTCTGGACTCCATTGGACTTATTGAAACTCTATTTTTCCACACCTCCAAAGTTCAGTCCTACATATTGATTGAACTTGCTGTGTTTTAGAATCCAAATAACATCAAATACATTCAATGATGGTGAGTTCTGGACTCCATTGGACTTATTGAAACTCTATTTTTCCACACCTCCAAAGTTCAGTCCTACATATTGATTGAATATGCTGTGTTTTAGAATCCAAATAACATCAAATACATTCAATGATGGTAAGGTCTGGACTCCATTGGACTCTATTGAAACTCTATTATTCCACACCTCCAAAGTTCAGTCCTACATATTGATTGAACTTGCTGTGTTTTAGAATCCAAATAACATCAAATACATTCAATGATGGTGAGTTCTGGACTCCATTGGACTCCACTGAAACTCTATTTTTCCACACCTCCAAAGTTCAGTCCTACATATTGATTGAACTTGCTGTGTTTTAGAATCCAAATAACATCAAATACATTCAATGATGGTGAGTTCTGGACTCAATTGGACTCCACTGAAACTCTATTTTTCCACACCTCCAAAGTTCAGTCCTACATATTGATTGAACTTGCTGTGTTTTAGAATCCAAATAACATTAAATGATGGTGGAGTCTGGACTCCATACTTTTGATTTAATTTTCCTTTTTTTTGTCTTTGTACTTCTTTGTCTATCAGTTAAAACCTCTTGACAGATACACATGCTTTTAGACTCAAAACGTCGAGTTTTCTTTGCACAGTGGAAGAATAAACAAAAGCAGCTGTGGATTATTTTAAAGCTGCAGCAAGAGTAGAATTTGATTTATGAAAGCCTTAAGGACTCTTTATCTAATGGTGAAGGTTTTGTTGGTCCACCAGGTCTTTGTTGGTCCACATGGTTGTCCAATTATTAATTTAGTCTCCACTAAGAAGCTTTTTTTTTATCTAAAGTAGCATGCAATGGGCACCCCTGATGTTAAGGCTATGGCTTGTTTACAGTATTTATTAGGAAAGGCCAGGTGAGGCAAATTTCAAAGCTTTATAAATAGTCTCCTCAAACCTTGTCCCAACAATCAGCAGCCTTGGGTTCCAACAAGCAGCTGCAAAGCACTCTGAAAATTAATTAATGATTGATGTCCACAAAACAGAATCTAAGATAGCAAAGTGGTTTCAGGTAGCAGTTTCCACGGTTCGTAATGAATTTCAGAAATGACCATTCATAGGAAGGTCAAGTTGGGGTCAAGCCAAGGTCTGGAGGAGCAAGAAAACTTTAAGGAAGAGCTGCTCGGGTAATTGTTTGAAAGACAAATCTAAACCTCCATATGTCTGGAACAGACCCTAAAGGTTTAGCAGACTGTGGTGCACAAATATGACCTTTATGGAAAAGTCATGAAAAACTTTCCTGCATCCTCACAACAAGATTCAGTACTAGATGTTTGCAAGGGAACATCTAAACAAGCCTGATGCATTCTGCAAAGCCAGTCTTGTGGACTGTTAAAATTAAAACAAAGAAGGTTACAACATTTCATGAAACAAACATCTTTGGACTTGCGTTGCAGCCAGTGGCATGGAGAACATTTTACTGGTAAGGAGAAGAACAGGTTCAATAAAATACCAGCAAATTCTGTAAGCAAACATTACACTGCCTGCAAGTGGCAGATATAAAATAAGGAACTTAAACACATCCACAAAAGAAGACCTCAAGAAACACAAGCTAAAGCTTTTACCATGGTCCTCTCTGTTCATCACTGGAAATCTGGGGCTAGATATGAAATGGCAGTGCATACAAGGCACCCCAAGAATCTCACAGGACCACACAGCTTTCACTTTGAATAGAAGAATGGGCTGAATAGAGGTGTTGCCAAGTGCTGGCCATGCAGGATCCTCAAACTTTAGAAACTATAATATAAGGACATAAAAAAGTAAAGTTGCTTAAAATATTAAAGACATTTTTCATCTTTAACTTCATACCTTTTGGAAATCAGGTCATCTTTTCCTCACAGTAACAGAAATTTTGACCAGGGTTTTCATCCTTCTTTGACTTTCCTCTTCCTTGTGAAAGTGGGTTGTCTCCTGGGAAATGTCCCCTGAGAAATGAATGTATTTTACTTAATAGCTGTTTAAATAGGAAATTAAATAAAAGAAGAGTGGTCTCTGACTTCTGCACTACTGTACACCCTGTATGGTAATACATACTAAATCTTCACTAAACAGTTTTAATTAGTGCAGTCACATGATTGCACCTTTGATTCCAGCAGTACTAGTCAAACCTGGTTCGGGACAAATATCTCTTTTGTATATTAGAAAGTATTCACAGTCTGTGTTATGAACAAAATAGCAAATCAAATAATTTTCCACTGGAAAATCTTGCTTTCTGTGTATATGAAGAGTGATTCAGCCTTGTCATACCGAACCCTCCACAGGTATACAGGTGTGTAGTATTTGTCACTAAATAAAACTAAGCTAATAAAAAAAAAATCTCCACAACAGTGTAACTGTTTTGGGCAAGGTTTCCCAAAAGCATCTTAGTGTTAAGACTGTTGAGTGTTCAGTGGGTTTGTTATTTAGGAATCTTCTTTTTACTAAGAAGCTTTTGAGAAACCCAGCCGTGACTGTTTAACTGGCGCTATGGTAAGATTTTACACATATCAGTCTTAAAGGAACAGCAGCATAAACGGCCTGTTTGGAAAATATAGCTTGTGTAAAAATGAATTATTTCAAAACACAAAAACATCGTAAGTGGACCTCAGGGAACCAATCAAAGCGTATGACATTTGTAAGTATTCTTCCTGTTTCACACGGTGGTTTACCTTCCAAGCTCCCAAAGCACTGTTAACCCCCACGTAATTGCTTTGTTTCCCGGGCACTGTGAGAAATTACCCCTTTGGAGACCGATCTACTGTGACAAGACAGCAAGCCATTAATGATGTCACCCTTCAGACACGAGCCGTTGACTCTGTATCTGGTGGAAGCAGCTGGTCTCTCTGGGGGATTGGGCGTTAGTGTGGTCAATGGAGGGCAAGAGCAGGAGCTGGTCGCCCTCAGTAAAGTAGATTACCTCCCACCCTCATCAGCTGCATTGCTTCAAGCCTGCTGCCACCCGTGTCCTACCGCATGCAGAATATAATGTCTAGAATGAAAATGGCATCCTTGGACTGAACCGTGTCCAAATATTTCCTCTGGAGGCAACAGCAGCGGACGCAATCATCATCATTCTTGCTACAGCTGTACTTTACCCTCTAGTCAATTACAGAAAATAACAGGTCTCCGCCGGATTTAATTTGTGTGAAGATGAATGTGATGAAGTACTGTAATTGCTGCGTGTTTCAACAAATTACACTCGTGCAAATCGGCGTGGAGGAGACGCAGGAAATGAAGGTGATAGGATTCAGAAAAGGATGTTTTGCTTTTGGTTTGGAGGCAGGTCAATGTGTTGTGAAGGTATCAATAAGCAGCATTGCTTTTTGTCCCTCACCACTGGCGTGCTGCTGGTGACGTGGCTGATCTGTTGTCCATGTCTGTGTCCACGTTGGGCATTGTTAAGTGGATCAGGATGTGTAATCAAAGCTGGCTGTGTTCTGCAGTGTTTTCTATAACATTGTTTATAGTTTGACAGGCTAAAGTACTACTAATGTTTATATGTTTAGTATGAACTGCTAGCTCGGATGAAAGCAAAATACATTCAGTGTCAGTTCTTTACATTATGTACTTGATGTCTGTGCATGTAGCAGAACAGTTCATAAATTATAAGAAAACAAAGTGTTTTGTGTAGCTTAATCTGTTTCTTCATGCCATTTAACTGCTGCTGCTAATTCATCTTTGAAAGTAAAACCCATTTGGGCCGGAGGCCAAAATGTGGCAGTAAAGCCTCACTATGTCTATTGTACTGACCATGAAAATGGTCTTTCTCTTCAGTAGTTATATACAATAATAAAATATAAATATTAGAGTATGCGTAAGTATAGATATGCATAAATGTTACATTGCATTACTGAAGCCAGTTTTTTTTATTACATGAAAATGTGCTTTTAAAAAACAGAATCACAGACTATGAACCCATTCATTCTATTCAGTGTTTTAAACACAGTGCTTCTCTAAATCCAAATTCAGTAAACCAGGACTAATAAGGTACTGAAGAAAACCATCACACTGTCAAAATGCCAGCTCTACAAAAGGATCAAATATGTGTGCTCCGATAAACATATTTTTTTACAACCAAATTAATGATGTACTTGAAGATGCTTTGCAGACTAATTGAGTACACAAAGAATACTAGCACATTTCGTAGCCCAAGTTAGCTTTATCATTGACATGTTTGCTATTTAATGGGCCGACCTGTCCTTATAAATACATTTACTACATCAACAGAAAAAAAACAGCTGGCCATTTAGCACAACATGACAGTTTGTTACAGGTAGCAGCAGCGAAATATAATAAATTGGCTGTAGTGTAGGGACTGAGGTAGGTTGCATGTGCGAGGTAGGTTGCAAGTGGCTTCATTATAGGGGTCAGAATACAGACAGGCAACATAATAGGCAGATCCATATCAGCAGAAGTGAGAAACACAACACAGGATACACAAGGCAAGATAAAGAAAGTGACTCAGAACCTTGCAGACCTTGCAAACAATGAACCAAACCAAGGGGGTGTAAGTAGCAGTCCTAATAAGCCCTCGATCAGCTCCAAGTGTGTGAAATGGGTGGAGCTGGAATAGAGGGTGCAGGTGCGGGTGGTGGTGAACTCAGGGTGGCACTGGAAAAGAAAAACAAAGACACATGGCCTAGCCGTGTACAGGTCCATGAGGGGGGAGTATGTGACATTGACCAGCTGCCGATTCTGGGTTTGGAGATATCGATAATGATGACTTTTCAGATTTTGTAGTGTATTTTATAATGCATTCCTGTTTATATACTTCTATATGAATATTCTTTTTCTGGTATTAGATCAGAATAATAGGTTGTGGCACAGTTACGCGTTTGCCTGTATTAATAAAATGTGACTAAAGCTTTAAGAAGTCAAGCCATCGAACTGGAAAAGTACATTTAAATGCAGAAATGTTTTTAATGCTATACACACTGAAACAGTGTTCTTACTCTTTATGAAAACACTCTGTAATGGAAAATCTAAAATGTTTTTTGCATTAGGATGTGTTGAGGAGAGCGAATACACAATCTTAATTGAACCTGAACAGCAGTTCTGCATGTACAGGTTGATTACATTTTGTTTATTCTGTTTTTGCAACATATGGTGAGGCTGCAGTGACTCAGTCTGGTGAATTCTGGCCCATCTGATAATAATTCAGCAAAGCACAAGCTTTCCTTTTGCAGATATGAGAGGCACTGTGCTAGAGCAAATGGTGCATAGGCCAGATAAATGTGTAGCTGTTATTTTTGCACTTTCACACAATAGAATAATTTAAGATTGTTACCTTGAGGGGCGAATCATAGGACACTTAGAACAAGACGGCTACAACATGTTTGTGCTCTGACAACTGCAATAAAGCATTTCATTCTTGATCCATATTAATACTGCAATTCAGGCTCCCAGCTAGGTGGTGCAACTGGCCAAGAAGTCTGCATTCTATTGCCAGGAGGCTAAATCCCAACTTCTAATCCTGACAGTGGCGCAGTTATCCATTGCTGGCAGTCCAAGAGAGCTCAATTGGCTCTGCTGTCTGGGTGGGAAGGATGGCTGGTTTCTTTTTCCTGTTTCTTGTAGTTGTGGGCATCTGCCAACTCACGGAAAAAGAATTTGGGTAGTCAGTGCTAGTGATCCCCCCCTCTCCGTAACTCTGTCAACAATTCCTGAAAACTAATAATAAACACCTTGTGATTCATAACCAGTGTTATGTTTTGATTGTAAACATTTAGACTTTTAATGTCAGTTTAAATGTGTTGAAAATTGAAATGCCCACCACTAGGAACCATGTTTACGTCAGTGCATGCTAAAATAAGGTGGTTAATTATCATTTGTAATTATTGGCTATATCTGGCTGTCATAAGAATGAATTTTTTCCAATTATCAGTAAATAATAAATTGGCTAGCATAGTTCATATTCTCTTGCACTTCATCATTTAAAAAAGATCTCAGACAATCCCGGCCTCCATGTTTAATTTTTTGGTTCTTCACTACAGGGGAGATTTAGGCAACGTTTGGGAATTAGTCATGACTAACACTTGAAATAATTGAGCGAAGATAATATTAAAATTCAAATTGCTGCTTCTTTATCGATCACATTTTAACTAAGGCTGTCGGTGTCCTTGCATGCTGATGAATTCTTTATCTTTTTTATTTATTTTTTTTATTTTAGTCAGCTTTGCCAAACATTGCCCATTTTGCTCTCCATGCCTGTATCCTGTCCTGCTGCGGAGATTTGGCTAGCTTTTGCCAAGGACAGTGAGCTCTCCCAGCTACATGGAGGCTATAATTGCTTAAGCATGGCCATCAGCCCTGCCACACTTAAAGCAGCCTGCGTGTGGGAGCAGACTGCACGGTCCTGTTGCGGGCAGTAAAGTAGATTACAGGGGTGTTACACAGTTCTGGAGCTGGCTGATATAAACAATCAGGCCCGAGTGTACGAATTCCACGACACCAGCGTTCCCTGAATACACACTCGTGTTTTTAAATGCTGAGAAAAATTGAGTTCGAATTAAAACTATTGGCCACATGTGTTTGCACACACAACACACATTTAACCCATCTGTGCAGTGAACCACCACAAACACTCACACGCACATACACACACACACACACACACTAGGGGGCAGTGAGCACATTTGCCCAAGGCAGCCTTATCCACAGTGCCCAGGGAGCAGTTGGGGTTTAGGTGCTTGCTCAAGGGCACCTCAGTTGTGTCCGTCTTTCATTATTTTAGTTACCCTCAGTGCTGCAGCCAGAGATTTAATTTAAGGGGGCCTGGTCAGAGGTTGGGAGGATACAAAGCCCAGAAACAATCACTAAAGGGAAGTCGTTTAAAGCCACCAACTAGCCAAACTCCATTATAGCTAAATCCCTGAAAAATACCCACACAGTTATCATAATCAAACACATGCTTGAATATTTAATACAACACACTATTGTTTACCTCACTGGCTAACATTAGTCACTATGGACAGCTTGCCACATCCAGCTAATTAACCAAAGTCTTAAAGCACCAGCAGTCTGGAGTGAACGGCTGAAGACTTATTCAGTTTTTCATTTTTTTTTTCTTCGTCCCTGTCCAGTACTGCTGCTTACTAGTCACTAGGTACTGACCATATACAGTGGTGTGAAAAAGTGTTTGCCCCCTTTCCTGATTTCCAGATTTTTTGCATGTTTGTCAAACTTAAATGTTTTGAAACATCAAACCAATTTAAATAAAGACAACACAGGTAAACACAAAATGCTATTTTTTTTTGTTTATTATTAAGTGAGAAAAGAATCCAAACCTACATGGCCCTGTGTAAAAAAAGTGATTGCCCCCTTGTTAAAATATACCGTCACTGTGGGTTTCTGACACCTGAGTACACTGTCTTCAGCCACACCCAGGCCTGATTATCGCCTCACCTGTTCTCAATCAAGACTTCACGTAAATAGGACCTGCCTGACAAGTGGAGTCCACCAAAAGATCTTTAAAAGCTACACATCATGCCGAGATCCAAAGAAATTCAGGAACCAATTGAGGAAAGAAGGTAACTGAGATCTATCAGTCTGGAAAGGGTTATAAAGCCATTTCCAGAGCTTGGGGAATCCCAGCGAACCACCGTGAGAGCCAGTGTCCACAAATGGCAAAGACATGGAACAGTGGTGAACTTCCCAGGGCCTGGAAGGCTTGCTGAGATAAATGGAACTATGAATTATGTTGTCTACCAAAAGATCCTGAAGGAGAATGTCCAACCATCTGTTCGTGACCTCAAGCTAAAATGAACTTGGGTTCTGCAGCAGGACAATGATCCAAAACACACCAACAAGTCCACCTCTGAATGGCTGAAGAAAGGATCAAAATGAAGACTTTGGAGTGGCCTAGTCAAAGTCCTGACCTGAATCCGATTGAGATGCTGTGGCATGACCTTAAAAAGGCCGTTCATGCTCGAAAGCCCGCCAATGTGGCTGAATTACAACAATTCTGCAAAGACGAGTGGGCCTAAATTCCTCCACAAGACTCATTGCAAGTCATCGCAAACGCTTGGTTGCAGTTGTTGCTGCTAAGGGTGGCCTGACCAGCTATTAGGTTTATTCACTTTTTCACACAGGGCCATGTAGGTTTGGATTTTTTTTCCCCCTTAATAATAAACACCTTCATTTAAAAAATAGTATTTTGTGTTTGCCTGTGTTGTCTTTGACTAATATTTCAATTGGTTTGATGTTCCGAAACACTTAAGTGTGACAAACATGCCAAAAAAACACCAAATCAGGAAGGGGGCAAACACTTTTTCACACCACTGTAGGTTATAAAGAATTGAGCACAGCTCATCTACGTACTCACCATTAGGAGAAACAGCAGAGTAAACTAATGCTGCATTCACACATTGGTGTAAAAAAAAAAAAAAAAAAAAAAAAAGATTCCATGTCTTGTCCTACAAAAGACAGAGGGATGCAGCCTTGTAAACGTTGCCATGGCAGTAGCATCCGGTGGAAAGGTGCAATGACATAAGAAGAGCTTTGTCAGTCGCTTTTTATAATTTAAGGTGGAGGAAATGCAATGCAAATCATGAACAGTGCCCATGGTGAGCATACATCTTATACACATTCTACCCCTCTGCTTCATCTACTTGCTCTCCCCAGCTCTGCATCTCTCTCTTTGTCTCTGTCACTGTCTGCGTGCTTTGTTTGTCTGCTTGAAATACCTGCTCTTTTATTCTATTGTGTGATAAAATATACATTGCTTGAAATGTCTTAGGGCACCAGTGATTTTTGCGTGTCCCCAGACAAGTTCAATCGTGAATCAAACCAAGGAATTCCTAGTGAAGGCAAGTCATTTATTCCAGCACAACTACTTCCTACGCACTGTTTTAAGCATGCACCTGGGTCCTGCTGCGTAATATCCTGTAGAGCAAGATTCAGATCATTTATATGCAGCTCATTAAAAATGAGCAGGTATGAGGAATATAATATTTACTAAGGTAATGATCCAGGTTCCAGCAGATTTTCATAAGTGCTTGTGTTTTGGTTTTTATGCCTTCCAGATACCATCACTACTACCTTTACTGCAGCCAGACCCTTCCCAATCCTTTTCAGCAGTAAGTCATGACTGCGCCTGCTTATGAATTCCTCTCAGGCAGCCCAGGCAGGCAATTATTAGGAGCCTATGGCATAATTGTACCGGTTAATTGAGAGAAAGCTCCATGTTAAACCCATTATTATGGCACGGTTTAAATATCAGCATGCTAATTTATTTACTTAAAGGCGATATGGAAATAAACTTTGATCAAAGGGAATCCTTTTAGTCCAGTGGGTTTGTGGTAATTAGCTTTGTCTGGCTTCTATAGAGCGCCTGTGGGATTCCTTTAAAAGCTTTTACAGAAATGTAGGCATTATTTTAACTAGTCCGATTTTTTTTTTTTGAAATTTATTAAGTAAACCTCTCAAGGGCAAAATGCATGAGCCAGAGGCATAAAGTGAGAAGCAGATGGAGAGTTTGTACTTGTTAACATTCAAGGGTGTATGCAGATTGTAATCTGCCTTTCTATACAATAACAAAAATTTAGATGGGTTTCATAGCAGTGATCAGATGGAAAATGTCTCAGGTTACAGGGAAAACTCTGCTTAGTACTAAGCCCTTCCTCTTATTATCTATTATTATCTGTTGCAGTCCCTGACCATCTTTCAGAGGTCACTGTACGACCATGCAGATTCAGGTGCAGGGCCTCCTGCAGTTCTCCCTCTCCGTCTTCCCCACTGCCGAGGTATGAGCAGGGAACCTAGTCACTTCAGTGGCAGCGCTTAACTTGTTAAGGTGACTAGTTCGAGGCTATTGCTCGTCTTTGACCATGTACCATTTGTTAGCCATCCTCTTGTTCCTCATTAGTGGTCTGTTTCTGAAACAGTGACCACTCTTTGCTGGGTCTTTTGGTTTGTGGCTTCTCAAAACCGTGAGGTTTTTTTTTAAAAACAAGTCAACACTGACTTATTGTCACCAGGGGGTCCGAGCTGAACAGTGGAGATGTGGATTCGGAAACACTCACAAGCTTTTTAAATAAACGATACTTTTAATAAATGAAAAACAAACGAAGGGCAAACATACGGATATAGAGACAGAGTATGCGCGACATACCTCGACTATGACAACAAACTCAGACTGCACAACGGGTATGAGTAACCAGGATAACGAGGGAACAGGTGACGAGACTAAACATTAATAGGGAACAGGTGGGGCGGGGCAAGGGCGGTGACACAGGAGCACATGTAAACACAAGCACATGGGACTGACAGAACGTAATCACGGACTTAGACAGGGAAGACGAGCTGGGCATGACACTTATAACATACTACTGTGGTGTTGGTTTGCTGAGAATGGTCCACTAGCCAAGTAATACTTGGGCGCTTGTCATTTAGTGGTCCTGTACTGATCCCTCTCCATTAATGGGCAAGGTGGAGGGGGGCTGATATAGGGTATAAGCTAGTGCAACTGAAAAAGTGTTTCAAAATGTATATCTGCTAATTTTTCCATTTAAACTAGTGGTGTCATAGTTAAAGACATCATTCAGTGTCAATTCAAGTTTACAAGATTTTCTACTTACCGCAAATGCAGTCCACTGGTCTAGACATGTTTGATGTCCAAGTTTTGCTTATTTAGCTTCGAATTGGAGTCACCAAGCCTAAAGTGTTAAAAAGCAGAATTTGGTAAATTATTTTATAAATTTTGCTAGGGGTGTGTTTAATAAATCAATTTTTGAATAATCTGGCTGGAGGTGCACAATCAGTTAAGCATGCTGGAGCACAAAGTGCCCCAGAACTTGAAAGCAGATGTCTGGCTACATTTTGGATTCAGAAACATGATGGTATATAAACATATAAAACATTAAATGTTTTTAGTGATGGTAGGTTGAGTGTTCTTGTACATTTACCACATTAGTTCTCTGAAAATCTCTTTTTATATTCAAACAACAACATGTTATTGTAACTGAAATATCCCTATGAAAATACCTCTATGAATGAATCGATATTGAATTGAATCGAATTGAATTGGGACCTTGTGCATCGGAATCAAATCGTTCTGGGAAATCAGTGGTGCGATACCCAGCCCTAATTTATGTGTTTAGCTAAAATTTTATCTGCATAATAGCCTGTTTTTCTGGTGCCATTAGCAGAGAATGCAGAGGTTGTTTTGTAAAACATCAACACAGCGTACATAATAGTATTAGCTTAGTAATACCTAATGCTTACACCACCAGTGACTCCCTGAACCTGGTAGCCACCGACAGGTTCAGCGTCCAGACTGATGTATATCTTAATATATTCAGGTTTAAACCAGTCATATCTTGGCCTGGATTTTTTTACTAAGTGGCATAATCCTATAAATGAACTGCATTGCGACACCAATGTTTTTTAACCCCATCAACACATTTTCCTAGTTTGATGCTTTAGCATTAGTAGAGAGGGCAGAGAAACCATGGCTATATATATATATTGGTTGGAACATGCTGCCACTGCTGGCTTCACCAGGTGCTAAGTGTTCATGTTTGATTAAAATGAAGTTATTAAACAAGTGAAAACACTAAATTAGTGTAAAGTTTGATTAAATAAGAAAAAAAATGTTCATCATGATAGACTACATGAAGAATGTGTGTATAATCGTGATTTAATAACACAAAATAATACAATTCATTTCAACATTTAAACCTAACTGATCCTGTTGCCATGGTTTGTATATCAGAGGGATCTGTTGGGCATTCAACGCCTCCTGAACTCCACCGAGTTCAACTTGCACCAGCTCACTGCCTTGCTGGACTGTCGCAGCCTGCATAAGGTGACTTGCCTCTCTTGCCCTTAATGCCTTATGTTTTCTTCTAACTCATCACTCTGAATCAGCCTCACTGTGTGTGCCGTGACCCCTGCAGGACTACCTGGATGCCCTGGTGGGCGTGTGTTATGACGGGGTGGAGGGTCTGCTCTATTTGTGCCTCTTCTCGCTGCTGGCGGCCAGTGCCTTCTGCGCCATGCTGTGTGCCATTCCGCGAGCGTTTATCCTCCTAGCCAGCAGGTAAGAACCTCAGCTCGTTTCAGCGCACTCCACACTCCTCCTGCAGTCGGTCCTGAGAGCTCTCCTCTGCCCACCCGCAGGGACAGGGACTATGACGATATAGATGAGGAGGACCCGTTTAATCCTCAAGCACGGCGCACAGCCTCCTTCAACCCGAGCCGGGCCAACGTGCACAGCTTCTGCAGCTACAGCAGCAGCCTGGGCAGCCAGAGTAGCCTGCAGCCGCCACCACAGGCCGCCTCCACCGCACCAACGGCTGAGTACATGTGAGTTTGTGTCGCGATGATTGATCGTGATTGGCGTCAGATTAGTGCACATATGATTGTTTTTATAATAGATTTTTTGCATGTTTGAGAAGTTTTGAGAAGACAAATAACACCAGGAGTGCCCACAGTTCTGTTAAAAGCTTAAAACTTTAAAGCTATATTAATTGCATTAAATGGCCCGTATCATTCCTGCCTTTTATAGGTTTATGGTTTATGTGACAAGAACAAGTCATTCTTTTTTTTAGCTTTATTTCTCTTTCTTTCCTTCTAGAATTGAACAGGATTTTGTGTTACTGTGCCTTTAATACTGATATATGTAAATGACCTCTGTTCTGATTGGCCCTGCCTCATTCAAAAGCAGTCTGGGCCTGAAACACTCTTTAGTGGCAGTGAACAAACGGGCAAATGCTTTGTTTTTTTAAATCTGTTTATTAAATCAGGATGCTTTTTAGATGTGCATTTTTTTTATAATTAGCTTGAACCTTGTTATTTAACTAACTGATGATATCAGCAATATACTCTCTGAAAACAATAAAGATAAAAACATATGTCCTATTGCCCAGCTCAATATTAGTCTTAACATTTAGAATAATATTTAAGCCAATTATTTTATAGAAATATAATTATCTATAGCCAATTTTTGACAGTCTCACACATTTTATTCCCTTATTGGGCATCCAGAGCCACCAGCTGACATTAGGAGGGTGGAATAAAACACAACTTGAGATAAAGGAGAGAGTAAGAGAAAGAAAAAGTTGTCAACGTGTGCTATTTGGATCGTTAAGCAAACTGTCAAATCATTATTCAGGCAAAACCTGCATGACAAGGTACTCTGATCATCAATCCAAGTGTTTAATCCAAAACATACATGAACCAGTCAAAACATACATAATACTAATTAATAACTTTTTTTTTTTTTTTTTAACGGAGTGTTCCAAAACTTTTGACACACAGTGTACATTTCCAAAAGGAGACCACTGTGTTCCTCATGTCTGCTCTCATTGTTTAGGAATCAGTCGATGCTGTTTGGAGGAAATCCTCGATATGAAAACGTGCCGTTGATCGGAAGAGGTTCCCCGCCACCGTCGGTATGTTGGTTCTAGCATCTCTGTTGAGGTTGAAACTGCGAACCAGCGTACAGCAGCCATGCATGACCATTTCCAAAACAACCAGCTACTTCTGTGTGTATTGACATGGCAAACGTGTCTCCAGTCTGTTAGACTTGGTGAAAGATTGCCCTCTGCTGGCCGTCGGCAGGAGCTTCTAATTCCTCCTCTGTTTTGTATGCAGTACGCCAGGAGCTTCCCTTTCTCTTGCTTTGCCTGTGCTTTGCTTTTTGGAGCAACGCTTCCAACCCACCTAACCTTTCATAGCGGCGCAGTGTTTTTTTTGTGCGTAATACGTATCTCTTATCTATATGAGGAGAATTAAATTAGCATTAACAGTTATAAAAACTGCCTTTGACCTGATCTTTAGCTTTAATGGGATTGGTAATAGCCCAGCAGTGCTGTACGAGTCCTGCTGAACATGAGGATGAATCCTCAGCAGTCGGGGAATGAGCACTTCTAATCTAATTCAGCCCAGGTTAATTGCTAGAACATTGATTAGCTCTTTGGACTTCTCTGGATTTAGACTTGATTCAGTGCAATGCTCTTTAGCACAGAGGTGCTATAAAGGTGAAACGTGGTGAATGTTGTGCAGCCAAGCAAGACACTTCCTCCAAATGAGCTTTTGCATACCTGAATCATTTTGATATATACGTTTGTTATACAAATGTGCATTAAGTGTATAGTGTATAGCCACACCTTAGTGCTCAATAGTTTAAATTATTTATAAATGTAAGTCGTCTGTATTATATTGGAGTTGTTAGTTGAGAACTGAGAATAACATGTCAGTAAAGACCTGGTTAAACTGAAACTATTGCATAAAGCCAAAAATATAAGTTTAAAATAACAATTTTTTATCCGCTTAAAATCGATTTCAGTGCTAACCACAAAACGTTCACATCACTTGGGCTATATATATATACTACGATAATATCACAATATTTCTGGTATTTTTGCGATAACGATACTCTTGCCAATATGACAAAACATTGAAGAGAATACATTCTGCAACAAAATGAAAATTAAATTTTATTATTGCATACGAATGATATGGCACACTCCTAACTGATATATTAAAAATACAAGAGTTTTCATCAGATTGTAACAAGAAGTCAATAATCCAGAATGTCACGATAAATAAATATTGCACTCCAAACTACCTTCATATATCCAGCACTGAAGTAAAATGAATGATACTGGACAGATAAAATCTGTCTCTAGTAGATATATGATGGGAAATGAGAAAAGTGTGATGGGTGATATGGCACGATATTTCAGGGTATAATATCGTTCACGATATTCAAAAATGTATATGTATATATATATATATATATATATATTTTAATAATAAAATAAAGTAAAAATAGTTAATAGTAACATAGTTTTCCATTACAGTACATAAAGATTTAACTGGTCAAAGAAGCTTCTGTCCAATGAGTTGTTTTTTCGACGTGTTCAATGGTGGTATTGAACCATTGTTTTACACTAAAGTACCTTTGAAGAACCATTTTGTAAGGTGTTTTTAAAATCCTCCATTCATTTCAGACATTAAACCATCACTATGTGCGTGATGTAAGCGTTCTGTAGATTGAAATATTTCAGTATATCATTTAAACTTCATAGAGGTGCCTCGTCCAGAAGTTTGAAATCCACTTGAAGAAAACAACAGCCTTTCCTTTCATGCTACATCTGTTGTTTCAGATGATTATTATCCTTATTATTATTATTACAAACATCAGAAGCACACCAGCCAGATGAGTCATGCAGGCTGCAGAATTCAATCAGACCACCTTTAACTTCTACAAGCAGAACTAGCAGACTCTGCAGCAGAAGCCCCATTGCCTTTTTCATTGTTTTCATTTTTCATCCCCTAAATTACGTTTTGATCCATTATGCATACTTCATAGGAACCTGTTAATGCGATTGTACTTTACTCCAAGAAAAATGCAGATAGGATTAATTCGTATATAATTCCCAGAGCAGACTGGAATAGTTTTCAAGAGGCTCCTTTTTCTTTCACAGAATATTGTCTTGCAGCTAATTGAGTGTTTTTTCTTTCCTTTTTTTTATCATTTCTGGACTTATTTCCCCAGACATTTAGAAACAGTAAGTGGGTTCCCTCACATGTAAAGTGTCTCCTTACCTGCCTTTGTTCTCTGTCTCCTTACTGTATCCCCCCCCTTAGGCTATAATTACCTGATCCACCTGTGCACTTTGTTCTTTGTTCATCACTCTACTTAGCCTCACAGCACTGCTATACAGTTTGTTTGCTTTGGATTCATTATTCATGTAAGCTTCACTTCTCAGTCATGTGAACTTTCCCTCTTGCTGTGGTGTTGTGGGTTTTGTTTGTTTTGTCTCAGCGTGCCCCAACTCCTTCACCTTTGCTTGAACTGCTCCCGAAAACACTTCTGCCTGTTTTGTTTTTTTTTTTCCTCAATTGCTAATTTTCACAATGATGGAACAGCACAGGATGGCACATCTCATCCCAAACCTGATTTGCTGAGATTGAACTGAAAGTAGTTCATAGCAGCGGAGCTTGTTGGGCCCTGTGGTTTTCATTTAGACAGAACTGCTGAACTTGGAAAATGTCAAACTGCTGAAATTGGAATTTCCGGTCATACGGAATTGCTCTCTCTTTCTACATTGACTACATTTCTGCATGATTATGCCATGCTGTTCCTCAGTTTCATTCATTATTTGAATTAGTCAGTCTTGGTTTTCCTGTAAGCTGTGTCATGATTATTGCCTGGCTCTTTGATTACATCACTGTGCACTAGTGAGCAGGGAAAATAATATTAGTTAATAATAACAAGTCAACAACACCATCCCACCCATCACTAAGCTCAAGTATTAGCTGAGAGATCCTTTCTGATACAGTGTTTCACACACTAATACACAGAGCTGGTTCTGACCTCCCTGGAACCCAAAGTTCTACCCTCCTGCCTGACACCTGAGCCACAGTCCCTCCTCCCTCCTTTAAACAGTTCACTTTATTGTTCTATAAGAAAGAGTAGACTTTAGTTTTGGCTAAAGCTGGATGTGGATCAACTGAGTCTATGCCTGCACTGGCTGATCCAGCATCTCCTCTACTGACACCTGAAAAAAGAAAAATTATAAATGTTATTAATTTCATCAGCTGCATCAGGTCCCTTTAAACCGGCTCAGATTTCCCAATTATTCAGTTATAAAATACTATTTTTACAGTGGATTGGCTAAAATATTTGATGGTTATTATTGACACATATGTCTGACATATTGCCCAGTTTGCGCAGCTAATTAATGTTTAAAAGCCAATATCGTCAAATGCTAATGTATTGCTTTCTATTGTTCTGTTAGTTTAGAGTTGTAGTGAAACCTTGGCTGAGAGACTAGGTTTTCATGGTCCTGTTTTAAAATGATGTGAGCCTATGATTGTACCATCATGCTCATATATTGTCTTGACTGCTGCAACTGCAAGTTGTATTTTGTGAATACATGTAGTAACACATTTATATGTGATACAATAAACAAAGGAGACACACAAGAGAGAGAGGCGCTGTCCAGATAGCACATTAACTTTTATTTGCTGACATTAAACGAGGAGAGAACACAAGTTTACTGACTGCTGTTCCCCAAATTTACTGTAATGGTAGTTTTATTTTTTCTTATTTACTTGACCAGATGGATAGTTCCATCAAGGGGAGGAGGAGTCCTTGTGTAATTTGCTAGGCCCTGCGAAGTAAAGATATAGAGCCGAGCCGGCTCTGGAAATATGTCACTGTGTGGTAGGGGTGTAAGAAAACATCGAATATCGGGATATTTTGTTTTGTGATACTGTATCGATTCTCAAAAACACAGTATTGATACACAGATTCCTGGCAGACAGTGAATCATTGTGTGTTGTGTTTAAACCTCTGACACTAGACGGCAGTGTTGTAATCCATTTCAGCTCCACTCCAACATTAACAAGCAGCACAAGGGTGCAATGCTATTGTAAGCACTGACAAACCTGTTCATATAGTGGTGTGTTTTAATAATAAGATCTGAAAAATCTCAATACATCACTTTGCGGGTATATTGTGATATATTGAATCGTGACTGCTGTATATCGAAACATATTGTTATGCCAGGTTCTTGCCAATACACAGCCCTACTAAATTCAGTTTGATGTTGATTCTATTGGTATTTATTTTGACTTGGAATATTACCCACGTACAAAATTATTATAAAACTTAACAAATAGTTTTGTTTACTAATCCTTAACATGTTGAATTAATAGAGAGAAATAGATAGAATGAATAAACAATAAACAATAAAAGGGGGGAAAGTAAAAAATGATGGGGGGAACAATTCAAACAGAATCCACAGAGCCCTGAGCTTGTCAAGTAGTTGAGCTGTAGCTGACGTGTGTTTCTTTTCTTTCTCTCTTTCTCTTCTCTGCACCTTTTTATCCCCAGTATTCACCCAGCATGAGGACCACCTACCTATCTATGACTGATGCCCAGATCAGACACTTTGGAAAGGACTTCCACGTGTAAAGCACTGATCTCTTCTCCCTGAAGGAGCTTCAGTTGCCGCAGGGACCCTCTCCTTGTTGATAGTTTAACCAGAACTGTTCTGTATGTGGATGCAGCTTGTTCTTCTTCTCCTGTCCTGGTTGACAAATTCGAGACTTGCAGCTGGTGTGATTTTGTATGGAAAGAACTTCTCGGCAGAGCTGCGTACGCTCCAGACTGAAACAACCCAGCCTCCTCACCCCGAACACGGAGGCCTACCAGGTAATTTGTACGTACAGCCCCATGTAAAGCCACGGTTTTTCCATCGCCTCTGAATTTGATCAGCGCAGAGCGGGCATTGACAGAAATATAAAAGGACCTCGCCTCTTCGGGTGACTTTACCATACAAAAGCCTTCAGCTCCACAATGAGCCTTCCAATCTTCCTGCTCTGGGTTTGTAGTGGAGTGCGGACACGCCTCGACATCAAGTCTGAAAAAGAATGACCTGCAGAAAGTTCCGGCTTAAGGCCGTCAGCTGTGCTTTGATTATAAAGAAAGGCAATAGTGTCGCTGCTGGTGCTCCCGAACAATGAATATTTACCTCATTCATGTTTGAATCCCGGTTTTTCCTCTCCAACTTTTAACTTATTCTCAAGCACTGACAGCTGTAGGCCAGAACCGTAGGTCAGTCGTATGTTGAAGTAGCTGCATCGATGGTGCCAATTCGAGTATGTGATTTTATAGCATTTTATTCATTTTAAGCTCAGGTCTGAAAGAACTTCCCTGTTAATACGACTGTCTGTATGTTACCCAACGCAAGGTCAAAGCTAAAGCCAGAGTATTTTACATCGGCAAACAAGTTAGTATATGTGTGGTGACGTAGTGTGCGAAAGTAACTGCGTATGCAATGAGTACGTGCCTGTGTCTGTATGTAGCTTGACGCTTTATTCTGATATTATTTCGATAAGAAACCATGTCCCAGCGAATGACAAACTGTAAAAAGAACAGAAATTGTACTTTGTCAAGAACATATAGCCTGATTCCTAGCACTGTTTCTTTAAGATTCTCAGAAGTGCTGTTTTTCTATTGTTAATGTTTTGGACGAATTTGGCATATGTAAAACTTTATTATATAATAAATAATTGGTATGTTTTATTGTTGCTAATTGTTTTTTTTTATTACCACTGTTTACAGAGCTCAGCAGCTTAGTTTAGATCTGATTTGGCTGAATTTGATGTGAGCAGTATGTTAAACACGTTAAACGTTATCACTATAAATCAAAGGAGAAATGCTTTTCTGGGCACACACACTGTGCAAAGGAAAACATTTATCTCCATTTGAATGCAGCAGCTGCTGTTTACATGGTGTACAAATTTTGTGTTGATAGGACCAATAGAGATACTCCAACATAGCTTTTCCAAAATTCTGGTTTCATTGACTTACATTGAAAGTAAAGTAGGTTGGTGACCTCTCGTGTAAAGTTGCCTCATTATCTCATTGTTTCTACATTCATTGTCCATTTCTTCAGTTGCGCTTATCATATATGAAGACTTTGTAGTTCTGCAATTACAGACTGTAGTTCATCTGTTTCTCTGTATACTTTTCTGTTCAAGTCAAGTCAAGAGGCTTTTATTGTCATTCCATCTACATACAAGTACACAAGAACCTCCAGGAACAACACGATGCAACATAGAACAAAAAAAGAGTACAAAGTGCAAACGTGCAGACCTAAGTGTGCAAACATATCCTGTTCTTTAAAGACCTCCACAGGACCACCACAGAGCAGGTACTTTTAGAGAGGTGGATCATTCCCAGCACGGCAGTGACACTGACGTGGTGGTGGTGTGTTAATGTGTGTTATGCTGGTATGAGTGGATCAGATACAGCAGGGCTGCTGGAGTTTTAAACATCTCAGTGTCACTGCTGGACTGAGAATAGTCCAACAAACCCAACATCCAGCCAACAGTGTCCTGCGACCTCCGAGGAAGGACTAGAGGATGAACAACACAAACTGTGCAGGTATTTGTGTGTGTGTTTGTGTGTGTGTGTGTATATGTGTATATGTATGTATATATATATATATATATATATATATATATATATATATATATATATATAAATCTTGTTATATATCTTGTTTTCATTTACAGGGTTTGTACTTCTTTTCTATGAATGGAAAAGTTATGACATATAATGACTTTTTCTCTCATACAGTTTATCATTTAAAGACACTGAATAATTAATTTACTAACATTTTCTGACACCCCGGCTGTGGAGAGGCCTTGACAGTCAGACACAGGAGACAGTAAGTTGTGAAGTAAGAGGTAAAACACTGCCTGCTTCTCAGAGTAAGTCCTGCATGACTAGCTTTTTACTGCAAGTCACATGTTTCGGTCTGCACAGCGACTGCAGATCTGCCAACCTTTATCCGCATTTAGACATCAAACTACGCTGCTACGATTTATCACTTCAAAATACGAGAAAAGTCATTGATGGCTTTGAGTTCAACTGTCTGTGCATTCACGCGCTACGCAACTCATCTTTAGGTGTAACCGCTTGGTCAGCAACCTGTTTGGAAAAGAAGACTTCGACCAATCATAGCACTAGTTTTAAACTCTTCAAACAGACTACAAGCGGAGGGCCGTCATAATGAAAGTAACGAAATTGTTTTTCATCCATCTCAGTCCATCTTCATACTGTGACTGGTTTTACAGGGAGGACGATGCTGTGTAGTTTCGGAGGTGACTGGGAGTGTGATTTGTCTAAACTAGGGGACTCAAAAACACAAGATGCAAAATTTAAGCTTGCAAGTTTTAAAAATCGAGTGTTAGATTGGGGTGCTTTGGGTTTTTTTTTTATGAGCATGCATTCACTGATTCTTGTTGCCCAATTGTCAGTTCCATCGTCAACTGTAAACTCCGGTTAAGCCACCTGACGCCAAAACGCAGTTGAACTAGCCTTTAGTCCACAAGTAAAATTCACAGCTTTATAAAATAGCAATTTATAGGTAGTCCATTAAGTCAACAGATATCCGTTCAGTTCAGTGATTCTACTGTTCAGTTTTTAAGTAAATGTCACCAACATGTTCAAGTGTATTTTAGTGATAATTGTAATTTAACACATTAAATGTCATTAAATGTTCATAATAATAATAACAGATATCAGTCCAGGGTTTATTCAGGCAATAGTTACATTTAATATTGATCAATTGTTGCCAATGATTAATGCAACAAGTACTGTTTTTGAAAGTCTGTAAGAATGTTCCAGAGTGACTGGGCATAACTAGATTAAAACATGGTAATGAAATATTCTCTGTAGATTGACTGCAGGATTATTCTAATCAAATAATGTACATTTCCTCTGTGATTGGATATCAGGATTATATATGCTGCAATGTTTTGTAATTGAGAGTGATATTATATTGTCTTAAAAGAACCGTTAATATCTTCTAGAAAGTAGAGCTGTATTGGTATTAATAATGTCCAATGTATTAATGACACATGATATGCCACAGTCCAATATAATTTTTAAGTAGTTTAAGTTCTGTTTAAGGGACATATTTTAGGGAGTTTCAGTTACCATATGCCTAATGTCTTGGTAAAATCAATACTGATCTGATTGGCTAACTCAGTCAATACTGATCAGCAAATGTACCTGACCGCGCAATGCCGTGATGTGCTGCGCCGTGTGACTGTATGATTATTGGCTAAACAAAACACAGGTGCTGCTGCTACATTAACATGAATGTAAAGTAAAGACAGATTTGTTTGCTGATGCTGGAGGTTTAACTTCCAGGTCAACTTCTGACAGGTCAGATTTCATTCCAATTAAACTGCATTCTGACTCACTAGTCATGATTGCTTGTAAATGCTTTCATGTTTAAATAATGCAGTTCTTGTTCTATTAGAACAGCGGAGTTCATCGTGGTATCACCATTTTAGAGGAAGAAGTTTATCATTTATTCATTTAATAAGCTTGTGTTTCCTCAATTTTATGGATTTTAAGCAGCGGTTTACAGTTAATGCTTAAGACTTGGACACTATGAGTAAAGTGCACAAAATTAAAATGATAATTTTATAAATATATTTCTTTAAAAAAACACAGGAAATTATATTGCATGGCTAAACAGGATCAACGTGCCGCAGTATAAAAGATATATAGTGTTTGGCATGGGTGATGTATTTAATGTCATGAAAAAGTCATGATACTCCAATGTATAAACACTGTATGAAACCTGTTTGGAATCCTGTATGAAACCTGTTTGGGGCCCAGACATTTGCATACATCTGTTTTATTGATATTGTTAGCATTTAAAGAACAGCTGCATTATTTTTATTACAAAGGGAGCTTAACTTGGGCTGATTTACTGGATTCAGTGGAGTACATTATGTGAGAAACTGAATAAAGACCACTGAATTAATGGTTCTTGATTGTGAATGTTAAAAGCAGCAGCACTGGGCTTTTCTTCTGTCTACTATTCATCCATCCATCCATCCATCCATCTATCATCTTCCGCTTTATCCCACTATTTGGGGGTTACGGGGGAGGGGATGAAGCCAGTCCCAGTGTCATGGGGCGAACCATAGACAGGTCCAGGGCCAATTTAGAGTGACCGATCAACTTAACATGCATGTGTTTGTACTGTGGGAAGAAACCGAGGAGTACCTGGATGAAACCCAAAACTGGGAATTGAACCAAGAGTCTTGCTGTGAGGTAATAGTGCCAACCACTACACCACCGTGCTGCCCTGTTATAAACTTATTTATAAACTTATTTATAAACTTATTATTACTTACTGTTATAAATCAAACCTTAAAAATGATATTGTGATGCTTGCACATGTATCTTAAACATGTGAAATCTTCTTATGGTCAAACAAGTGTAAGCAAACAGCTCTTATGCTTGTTCTGAATTCTGAGAGCATTCCAGTTGCATTCCAATCCAGCTTGTTGTCAGCTCATTCTATACTTTCCTGATATTGATGAGAATATTATCATTATGAGTTCTTTACAGTGCATTATTTCTGATTTAGTAACAAAGGACAAATATAAACATTATAAATGGATAATAGCAACGTGATGTTTATATGTGGATAGTAGGGATTAGCCAAAAGAGTAATATTTGTGGCTGAGAGAAACCAAAGACTGCATCTCCTCAGTAGAGCTGAAATTGCATCTGTTAAGCAGTAGGGGGCGTGTCAGTGATTAGGAGTCAAATTTTAAAAGACCACACAGAGCATCACCTCACATCTGTTAGTCTACACCAGCCACTTCATTCGATACACCTTCTTGTATTTACAATCATTTTCTATTTTATCAGCTCCACTCATCATATAGAACTACTTTGACTCACTCTGAGAAGCATCAACACCATGTCAGAGTCACTGCAGAGCTGAGCACGATCCACTATCCAAATAATACCTGCTCTGTGGTGGCATCTGGGGGTCCTAGCCCCAGGCGATAAGAAAGTATGTAGAGAAACAGATGGACTACAGTCGGTAAGTGTAGAACCCCAAAGTGCTGATATAAGGTAAGTGCAGCTGATAAAATGGGCAATGGGTGTAGATATAGGGAGGCGTACCTCATGAAGTGGCAGATTAGTGTATATATAAAATCAGTGGGAGTGTCACAAATGATTATTGTGTGAAATAAGCATGAAGGGAAACGAGAATTGTAACTGTTTTATTGGTGTCCTTTGTTGCTGCTGTGTTAGATTGTTCTTACGATCCTCACGTTTGTGATTAATTCATCTGAAGCACCGGCTGTGGAAAAGGCTATCAAACAAGATAATTGCTG
>CM038719.1:76000-81000 GCA_021613375.1 Megaleporinus macrocephalus
TAACACTGTTATATAGCGTACTAGTGAGAGTTCAGTACTCAGAACTGTAAACCTGTAATAACACTGTTATATAGTGTAATACTGAGAGTTCAGTTCTCAGAACTGTAAACCTGTAATAACACTGTTATATAGTGTACTAGTGAGAGTTCAGTACACAGAACTGTAAACCTGTAATAACGCTGTTATATAGTGTACTAGTGAGAGTTCAGTAGTCAGAACTGTAAACCTGTAATAACGCTGTTTTATAGTGTACTAGTGAGAGTTCAGTACTCAGAATTGTAAACCTGTAATAACACTGTTATATAGTGTACTACTGAGAGTTCAGTACTCAGAACTGTAAACCTGTAATAACGCTGTTATATAGTGTAATATTGAGAGTTCAGTACTCAGAACTGTAAACCTGTAATAACACTGTTATATAGTGTAATAGCGAGAGTTCAGTACTCAGAACTGTAAACCTGTAATAATGCTGTTATATAGTGTACTAGTGAGAGTTCAGTACTCAGAACTGTAAACCTGTAATAACGCTGTTATATAGTGTACTACTGAGAGTTCAGTACTCAGAACTGTAAACCTGTAATAACGCTGGTATAGTGTACTACTGAGAGTTCAGTACTCAGAACTGTAAACCTGTAATTATGCTGTTATATAGTGTATTAGTGAGAGTTCAGTACTCAGAACTGTAAACCTGTAATAATGCTGTTATATAGTGTAATAGTGAGAGTTCAGTACTCAGAACTGTAAACCTGTAATAACGCTGTTATATAGTGTACTACTGAGAGTTCAGTACTCAGAACTGTACATACCCTGAACCTTAAACTCTGTCACTGTCACAAACTCTTCATCCGTGGTCCCAGCAGAACCTGTGTTGAAGCCTCCACAGATGATCTCTGGTGGAGTAATGACTATGAATATGAATTTGAAGCTATTCTGCTACTAAAGCTGTGGAGCTGTAAAGTTGATCTCCTATATGACCTGAAGGTTCTTGTCTGCTCTTCATGTTCTCGTGCGGTCGCAGGGAGGAGCTCAGCTCCCTCTCCCAGAAAATCTACTTCTGCACTGCTGTCACTGTTTATTCCACTCATTCATCACCTCCTCCCTCGCTCCAGCCTTCCTCCCCTCTTCCTGCTCTCAGTGCGGTTTACAGAGTTCTCCTGCGGGCAGTGCAGTATTTCCTCCTCTCTGCTCCTCAGGGTTCTTCAGTAACGGGAGCTGTGCTATCCAGAACCCTGAGCGGTGTTTGTGGTTCTCCGGATGGGGGAAGGGTTTGAATGTGTTGTTTATGGTTCTGATTTGTTGAGAATTGAAATCGAGATATTAGAACCTTTTATTGGTACCACATAGACTCATATTCAAAAAGGTTCTAGTGAGAACCCTAAACAAACCTTGTAGGAGTGCGGCTAAACTTCGTAACAGAAAATAAACCCAGATGGTACACAGGCCTAGTTAAAGCTGCTAAGCTGTGATTGGACAGTCTTTATTTAGGGGTGGAGCTTAGTGAAATGTAGGCAGGGCATGACTCCTACCTCCTTTGTCCACCTCCCTCAGCTGCCACCTGGTCCCAGTACAGTAGCGCTGCGTCCCGGCTTTCAGGCAGACGGGTGAAAGTAAACCGGATGGTTTTCAGTTTTCCGGACTGAGTTTTTCCCGGAAGAGCTAACGTGTTTATTAGTTGTATATCTGATGCTGTAGCTGCTTCACTGACCAGCTTCCTAAAACTTGACCAAACCTCATCCCTCCATCACTCCATCTCTCCATCACATCATCCCTCCATCACTCCATCTCTCCATCACATCATCCCTCCATCACTCCATCACTTCATCATGTTATCACTCCATCTCTCCATCACTTCATCCCTCCATCACTCCATCTCTCATCACTTCATTATGTTATCACTCCATCTCTCCATCACTTCATCCCTCCAACACTCCATCTCTCCATCACTTCATCCCTCCATCACTCCATCTCTCCATCACTTCATTATGTTATCACTCCATCTCTCCATCATTCCATCTCTCCATCACTTCATCGCTCCATCACTCCATCTCTCCATCACATCATCCCTCCATCACTCCATCTCTCCATCACATCATCCCTCCATCACTCCATCTCTCCATCACATCATCCCTCCATCACTCCATCTCTCCATCACATCATCCCTCCATCACTCCATCTCTCCATCACATCATCCCTCCATCACTCCATCTCTCCATCACATCATCCCTCCATCACTCCATCACTTCATCATGTTATCACTCCATCTCTCCATCACTTCATCCCTCCATCACTCCATCTCTCATCACTTCATTATGTTATCACTCCATCTCTCCATCACTTCATCCCTCCATCACTCCATCTCTCCATCACTTCATCCCTCCATCACTCCATCTCTCCATCACTTCATTATGTTATCACTCCATCTCTCCATCATTCCATCTCTCCATCACTTCATCGCTCCATCACTCCATCTCTCCATCACTTCATCATGTTATCATTCCATCTCTCCATCACTTCATCCCTCCATCACTCCATCTCTCCATCACTTCATTATGTTATCACTCCATTTCTCCATCACTTCATGCCTCCATCACTCCATCTCTCCATCACTTCATTATGTTATCACTCCATCTCTCCATCACTTCATCATGTTATCACTCCATCTCTCCATCACTTCATCCCTCCATCACTCCATCTCTCCATCACTTCATCCCTCCATCACTCCATCTCTCCATCACTTCATGTTATCACTCCCATCTCTCCATCACTTCATTATGTTATCACTCCATCTCTCCATCACTTCATCCCTCCATCACTCCATCTCTCCATCACTTTATCATGTTATCACTCCATCTCTCCATCACTTCATCATGTTATCACTCCATCTCTCCATCACTTTATCATGTTATCACTCCATCTCTCCATCACTTCATCATGTTATCACTCCATCTCTCCATCACTTCATCCCTCCATCACTCCATCTCTCCATCACTTCATCATGTTATCACTCCATCTCTCCATCACTTCATCCCTCCATCACTCCATCTCTCCATCACTTCATCATGTTATCACTCATCTCTCCATCACTTCATCCCTCCATCACTCCATCTCTCCATCACTTCATCATGTTATCACTCCATTTCTCCATCACTTCATCCCTCCATCACTCCATCTCTCCATCACTTCATCATGTTATCACTCATCTCTCCATCACTTCATCATGTTATCACTCCATCTCTCCATCACTTCATCCCTCCATCACTCCATCTCTCCATCACTTCATCCCTCCATCACTCCATCTCTCCATCACATCATCCCTCCATCACTCCATCTCTCATCACTTCATCCCTCCATCACTCCATCTCCATCACTTCATCATGTTATCACTCCATCTCTCCATCACTTCATCATGTTATCACTCCATTTCTCCATCACTTCATCGCTCCATCACTCCATCTCTCCATCACTTCATCATGTTATCACTCCATCTCTCCATCACTTCATCCCTCCATCACTCCATCTCTCCATCACTTCATGTTATCACTCCATCTCTCCATCACTCCATCTCTCCATCACTTCATGTTATCACTCCATCTCTCCATCACTTCATCCCTCCATCACTCCATCTCTCATCACTTCATTATGTTATCACTCCATCTCTCCATCACTTCATCCCTCCATCACTCCATCTCTCCATCACTTCATCCCTCCATCACTCCATCTCTCCATCACTTCATTATGTTATCACTCCATCTCTCCATCATTCCATCTCTCCATCACTTCATCGCTCCATCACTCCATCTCTCCATCACTTCATCCCTCCATCACTCCATCTCTCCATCACTTCATTATGTTATCACTCCATTTCTCCATCACTTCATCCCTCCATCACTCCATCTCTCCATCACTTCATTATGTTATCACTCCATCTCTCCATCACTTCATCATGTTATCACTCCATCTCTCCATCACTTCATCCCTCCAATCACTCCATCTCTCCATCACTTCATCCCTCCATCACTCATCTCTCCATCACTTCATCATGTTATCACTCCATCTCTCCATCACTTCATTATGTTATCACTCCATCTCTCCATCACTTCATCCCTCCATCACTCCATCTCTCCATCACTTATCATGTTATCACTCCATCTCTCCATCACTTCATCATGTTATCACTCCATCTCTCCATCACTTCATCCCTCCATCACTCCATCTCTCCATCACTTCATCATGTTATCACTCCATCTCTCCATCACTTCATCCCTCCATCACTCCATCTCTCCATCACTTCATCATGTTATCACTCATCTCTCCATCACTTCATCCCTCCATCACTCCATCTCTCCATCACTTCATCATGTTATCACTCCATTTCTCCATCACTTCATCCCTCCATCACTCCATCTCTCCATCACTTCATTATGTTATCACTCCATCTCTCCATCACTTCATCATGTTATCACTCCATCTCTCCATCACTTCATCCCTCCATCACTCCATCTCTCCATCACTTCATCCCTCCATCACTCCATCTCTCCATCACTTCATGTTATCACTCCATCTCTCCATCACTTCATTATGTTATCACTCCATCTCTCCATCACTTCATCCCTCCATCACTCCATCTCTCCATCACTTTATCATGTTATCACTCCATCTCTCCATCACTTCATCATGTTATCACTCCATCTCTCATCACTTCATCCCTCCATCACTCCATCTCTCCATCACTTCATCATGTTATCACTCCATCTCTCCATCACTTCATCCCTCCATCACTCCATCTCTCCATCACTTCATCATGTTATCACTCATCTCTCCATCACTTCATCCCTCCATCACTCCATCTCTCCATCACTTCATCATGTTATCACTCCATTTCTCCATCACTTCATCCCTCCATCACTCCATCTCTCCATCACTTCATCATGTTATCACTCATCTCTCCATCACTTCATCATGTTATCACTCCATCTCTCCATCACTTCATCCCTCCATCA
>CM038719.1:86000-96000 GCA_021613375.1 Megaleporinus macrocephalus
AGATTAGATGTGTATAGCGAGAAGATTAGATGTGTATAGCAGTAGATTAGATGTGTATAACAGTAGGTTCGATGTGTATAGCAGTAGATTAGATGTGTATAACAGTAGATTAGTTGTGTATACAGTAGATTAGATGTGTATAGCAGTAGATTAGATGTGTATAACAGTAGGTTCGATGTGTATAGCAGTAGATTAGATGTGTATAACAGTAGATTAGTTGTGTATACAGTAGATTAGATGTGTATAGCAGTAGATTAGATGTGTATAGCAGTAGATTAGATGTGTATAACAGTAGGTTCGATGTGTATACAGTAGATTAGATGTGTATAACAGTAGATTAGATTTGTATAGCAGTAGATTAGATGTGTATACAGTAGATTAGATGTGTATACAGTAGATTAGATTTGTATAGCAGTAGATTAGATGTGTATACAGTAGATTTGATGTGTATACAGTAGATTAGATGTGTATAGCAGTAGATTAGATGTGTATAGCAGTAGATTAGATTTGTATAGCAGTAGATTAGATGTGTATAGCAGTAGATTAGATGTGTATACAGTAGATTCGATGTGTATACAGTAGATTTGATGTGTATGCAGTAGATTAGATTTGTATAGCCGTAGATTAGATGTGTATACAGTTGATTTGATGTGTATACAGTAGATTAGATGTGTATAGCAGTAGATTAGATGTGTATAGCAGTAGATTAGATTTTTATAGCAGTAGATTCGATGTGTATACAGTAGATTTGATGTGTATAAAGTAGATTAGATTTGTATAGCAGTAGATTTGATGTGTATACAGTAGATTAGATGTGTATAGCAGTAGATTAGATGTGTATAGCAGTAGATTAGATTTGTATAGCAGTAGATTAGATGTGTATACAGTAGATTCGATGTGTATGCAGTAGATTTGATGTGTATGCAGTAGATTAGATTTGTATAGCAGTAGATTAGATGTGTATACAGTAGATTTGATGTGTATACAGTAGATTAGATGTGTATAGCAGTAGATTAGATGTGTATAGCAGTAGATTAGATTTGTATGGCAGTAGATTCGATGTGTATACAGTAGATTTGATGTGTATACAGTAGATTAGATTTGTATAGCAGTAGATTAGATGTGTATACAATAGATTTGATGTGTATACAGTAGATTAGATGTGTATAGCAGTAGATTAGATGTGTATAGCAGTAGATTAGATTTGTATAGCAGTAGATTAGATGTGTATAGCAGTAGATTAGATGTGTATACAGTAGATTCGATGTGTATACAGTAGATTTGATGTGTATGCAGTAGATTAGATTTGTATAGCCGTAGATTAGATGTGTATACAGTTGATTTGATGTGTATACAGTAGATTAGATGTGTATAGCAGTAGATTAGATGTGTATAGCAGTAGATTAGATTTTTATAGCAGTAGATTCGATGTGTATACAGTAGATTTGATGTGTATAAAGTAGATTAGATTTGTATAGCAGTAGATTTGATGTGTATACAGTAGATTAGATGTGTATAGCAGTAGATTAGATGTGTATAGCAGTAGATTAGATTTGTATAGCAGTAGATTAGATGTGTATACAGTAGATTCGATGTGTATGCAGTAGATTTGATGTGTATGCAGTAGATTAGATTTGTATAGCAGTAGATTAGATGTGTATACAGTAGATTTGATGTGTATACAGTAGATTAGATGTGTATAGCAGTAGATTAGATGTGTATAGCAGTAGATTAGATTTGTATGGCAGTAGATTCGATGTGTATACAGTAGATTTGATGTGTATACAGTAGATTAGATTTGTATAGCAGTAGATTAGATGTGTATACAATAGATTTGATGTGTATACAGTAGATTAGATGTGTATAGCAGTAGATTAGATGTGTATAGCAGTAGATTAGATTTGTATAGCAGTAGATTAGATGTGTATAGCAGTAGATTAGATGTGTATACAGTAGATTCGATGTGTATACAGTAGATTAGATGTGTATACAGTAGATTAGATTTGTATAGCAGTAGATTAGATGTGTATAGCAGTAGATTAGATTTGTATAGCAGTAGATTAGATGTGTATACAGTAGATTCGATGTGTATACAGTAGATTAGATTTGTATAGCAGTAGATTAGATGTGTTTACAGTAGATTAGATTTGTATAGCAGTAGATTCGATGTGTATACAGTAGATTAGATGTGTATAACAGTAGATTAGATTTGTATAGCAGTAGATTAGATGTGTATACAGTAGATTAGATGTGTATACGGTAGATTCGATGTGTATACAGTAGATTAGATTTGTATAGCAGTAGATTAGATGTGTATAGCAGTAGATTAGATGTGTATACAGTAGATTCGATGTGTATACAGTAGATTAGATGTGTATAGCAGTAGATTCGATGTGTATACAGTAGATTAGATGTGTATACAGTAGATTAGATGTGTATACAATAGATTAGATGTGTATACAGTAGATTAGATGTGTATACAGTAGATTAGATGTGTATACAATAGATTAGATGTGTATACAGTAGATTAGATGTGTATACAGTAGATTAGATGTGTATAGCAGTAGATTCGATGTGTATACAGTAGATTAGATGTGTATACAATAGATTAGATGTGTATACAGTAGATTAGATGTGTATACAGTAGATTAGATGTGTATAGCAGTAGATTCGATGTGTATAGCAGTAGATTAGATGTGTATACAGTAGATTAGATGTGTATACAATAGATTAGATGTGTATACAGTAGATTAGATGTGTATACAGTAGGTTAGATGTGTATACAGTAGGTTAGATGTGTATACAGTAGATTAGATGTGTATAGCAGTAGATTAGATGTGTATAGCAGTAGATTCGATGTGTATACAGTAGGTTAGATGTGTATACAGTAGATTAGATGTGTATACAATAGATTAGATGTGTATACAGTAGATTAGATGTGTATACAGTAGGTTAGATGTGTATACAGTAGGTTAGATGTGTATACAATAGATTAGATGTGTATACAGTAGATTAGATGTGTATACAGTAGATTAGATGTGTATAGCAGTAGATTCGATGTGTATACAGTAGATTAGCTGTGTATACAATAGATTAGATGTGTATACAGTAGATTAGATGTGTATACAGTAGATTAGATGTGTATAGCAGTAGATTCGATGTGTATACAGTAGATTAGATGTGTATACAGTAGGTTAGATGTGTATACAGTAGATTAGATGTGTATACAGTAGGTTAGATGTGTATACAGTAGATTAGATGTGTATACAGTAGGTTAGATGTGTATACAGTAGATTAGATGTGTATACAGTAGATTAGATGTGTATACAGTAGGTTAGATGTGTATACAGTAGGTTAGATGTGTATACAGTAGATTAGATGTGTATACAGTAGGTTAGATGTGTATACAGTAGATTAGATGTGTATACAGTAGGTTAGATGTGTATACAGTAGGTTAGATGTGTATACAGTAGATTAGATGTGTATACAGTAGATTAGATGTGTATACAGTAGGTTAGATGTGTATACAGTGTTCTGGAGAGGAGCTGAAGCTGATTTGGTCCTCAGGCTCAGTTATTTTCACACAGAAGCCCGCATGACTGAGCTGTTCTGTTCACAGCACTTCAAAAATAAACAATAAAACAAACCCTTCCCCCCCTTACACTAACACACACACACTACACACTCACACTAACACACTCACACTGGAGAGCCACACTAACACACACACACTACACACTCACACTTACACACTCACACTGGAGAGCCACACATTCACACACACACTCACACTTACACACTCACACTGGAGAGCCACACATTCACACACACACACTCACACACACTCACACAGTTACACACACTCACACACACACTACACACTCACACACACACACACACACACTCCCACAGGAGAGCAACACACTCACACAGACTACACACTCACACTTACACACTCCCACTGGAGAGCCACACATTCACAAACACACTCACACTCACACACTACACACTCACACACACTTCACACACACTTCACACACACTACACACTCACACATACTCATACATTCACACTCACACACACACTACACACTCACACACTCCCACAGGAGAGCAACACACTCACACAAACTACACACTCACACTTACACACTCCCACAGGAGAGCAACACACTCACACACTCACACACACTCATACACACTACACACACACTACACACTCACATTTAAACACACACACTCACACACACACACACACACACACACACACTCCCACACTCCCACAGGAGAGCAACACACTCACACAAACTACACACTCACACTTACACACTCCCACAGGAGAGCAACACACTCACACACTCACACACACTCATACACACTACACACTCACACACACTCACTACACACTCACACTTAAACACACACACTCACACACACACACTACACACTCCCACAGGAGAGCCACACACTGACACACACTCACACACTACACTCTCACACTTAAACACACTCACACACACTACTCACTCACACACACTACACTCTCCTACAGGAGAGCTACATACTCACACACAACACACTCACACTACACACTCATACTACACACTCCCACTACACACTCACACTACACACTCACACTACACACTCACACTACACACACACTACACACACACTACACACACATCATTTAAACTCTTATTATTTAAACTCACTCATTTAAAACTCTTAAATCACACACAACACACTAACACACTCCCACAGGAATGCCACACAATCACACACACTCACTCACTCACTCATTCACACACACTACACACTCACACTTACACACTCACATACACTACACACTTACACACTCCCACAGGAGAGCAACACAATCACACACACTCACACTCACACACTACACACTCACACACACTTCACACACACTACACACACACTACACACTCACACATACTCATACACTCTCACACACACACACACTACACACTCACACACTCCCACAGGAGAGCAACACACTCACACAAACTACACACTCACACTTACACACTCCCACAGGAGAGCAACACACTCACACACTCACACACACTCATACACACTTCACACACACTACACACTCACACTTAAACACACACACTCACACACACACACACTCACACACTCCCACAGGAGAGCAACACACTCACACAAACTACACACTCACACTTACACACTCCCACAGGAGAGCAACACACTCACACACTCACACTCACACACACTCATACACACTACACACTCACACACACACTACACACTCACACTTAAACACACACACTCACACACACACACACTACACACTCCCACAGGAGAGCCACACACTGACACACACTCACACACTACACACTCCTACTACACACACACTACACACACACTACACACACATCATTTAAACTCTTATTATTTAAACTCACTCATTTAAAACTCTTAAATCACACACAACACACTAACACACTCCCACAGGAATGCCACACAATCACACACACTCACTCACTCACTCATTCACACACACTACACACTCACACTTACACACTCACATACACTACACACTTACACACTCCCACAGGAGAGCAACACAATCACACACACTCACACTCACACACTACACACTCACACACACTACACACACACTTCACACACACTACACACTCACACATACTCATACACTCACACTCACACACACACACTACACACTCACACACTCCCACAGGAAAGCAACACACTCACACAAACTACACACTCACACTTACACACTCCCACAGGAGAGCAACACACTCACACACTCATACACACTACACACACACTACACACTCACATTTAAACACACACTCACACACACACTCACACACTCCCACAGGAGAGCAACACACTCACACAAACTACACACTCACACTTACACACTCCCACAGGAGAGCAACACACTCACACACTCACACTCACACACACTCATACACACTACACACTCACACACACTACACACTCACACTTAAACACACACACTCACACACACACACACTACACACTCCCACAGGAGAGCCACACACTGACACACACTCACACACTACACTCTCACACTTAAACACACTCACACACACTACTCACTCACACACACTACACTCTCCTACAGGAGAGCTACATACTCACACACAACACACTCACACTACACACTCATACTACACACTCCCACTACACACTCACACTACACACTCACACTACACACACACTACACACACACTACACACACATCATTTAAACTCTTATTATTTAAACTCACTCATTTAAAACTCTTAAATCACACACAACACACTAACACATTCCCACAGGAATGCCACACAATCACACACACTCACTCACTCACTCATTCACACACACTACACACTCACACTTACACACTCACATACACTACACACTTACACACTCCCACAGGAGAGCAACACAATCACACACACTCACACTCACACACTACACACTCACACACACTACACACACACTACACACTCACACATACTCATACACTCTCACACACACACACACTACACACTCACACACTCCCACAGGAGAGCAACACACTCACACAAACTACACACTCACACTTACACACTCCCACAGGAGAGCAACACACTCACACACTCACACACACTCATACACACTTCACACACACTACACACTCACACTTAAACACACACACTCACACACACACACACACTCACACACTCCCACAGGAGAGCAACACACTCACACAAACTACACACTCACACTTACACACTCCCACAGGAGAGCAACACACTCACACACTCACACACACTCATACACACTACACACTCACACACACACTACACACTCACACTTAAACACACACACTCACACACACACACACACACTACACACTCCCACAGGAGAGCCACACACTGACACACACTCACACACTACACTCTCACACTTAAACACACTCACACACACTACTCACTCACACACACTACACTCTCCTACAGGAGAGCTACATACTCACACACAACACACTCACACTACACACTCATACTACACACTCCCACTACACACTCACACTACACACTCACACTACACACACACTACACACACACTACACACACATCATTTAAACACACTCACATACACTACACACTTACACACTCCCACAGGAGAGCAACACAATCACACACACTCACACACACACACACACACTCGCAAACACTACACACTCACACACACTACACACACTCCCACAGGAGAGCCACACATTCACACACACTACCACACACTCCCACACACTACACACTCACACTTACACATACACACTCTAACACACACTCTTACACACACACACACACACACACACACACACACACACACACACACACACTCACACACACTACACACTTACACACTCCCACAGGAGAGAGATTTGATGTGTATACAGTAGATTAGATGTGTATAGCAGTAGATTAGATGTGTATAGCAGTAGATTAGATTTGTATAGCAGTAGATTAGATGTGTATAGCAGTAGATTAGATGTGTATACAGTAGATTCGATGTGTATACAGTAGATTAGATGTGTATACAGTAGATTAGATTTGTATAGCAGTAGATTAGATGTGTATAGCAGTAGATTAGATTTGTATAGCAGTAGATTAGATGTGTATACAGTAGATTCGATGTGTATACAGTAGATTAGATTTGTATAGCAGTAGATTAGATGTGTTTACAGTAGATTAGATTTGTATAGCAGTAGATTCGATGTGTATACAGTAGATTAGATGTGTATAACAGTAGATTAGATTTGTATAGCAGTAGATTAGATGTGTATACAGTAGATTAGATGTGTATACGGTAGATTCGATGTGTATACAGTAGATTAGATTTGTATAGCAGTAGATTAGATGTGTATACAGTAGATTAGATGTGTATACAGTAGATTAGATGTGTATACAATAGATTAGATGTGTATACAGTAGATTAGATGTGTATACAGTAGGTTAGATGTGTATACAGTAGGTTAGATGTGTATACAGTAGATTAGATGTGTATACAGTAGGTTAGATGTGTATACAGTAGGTTAGATGTGTATACAATAGATTAGATGTGTATACAGTAGATTAGATGTGTATACAGTAGGTTAGATGTGTATACAGTAGGTTAGATGTGTATACAGTAGGTTAGATGTGTATACAATAGATTAGATGTGTATACAGTAGGTTAGATGTGTATACAGTAGGTTAGATGTGTATACAATAGATTAGATGTGTATACAGTAGATTAGATGTGTATACAGTAGGTTAGATGTGTATACAGTAGGTTAGATGTGTATACAGTAGATTAGATGTGTATACAGTAGGTTAGATGTGTATACAGTAGGTTAGATGTGTATACAGTAGATTCGATGTGTATACAGTAGATTAGATGTGTATACAATAGATTAGATGTGTATAGCAGTAGATTAGATGTGTATACAGTAGGTTAGATGTGTATACAGTAGGTTAGATGTGTATACAGTAGATTAGATGTGTATACAGTAGATTAGATGTGTATACAGTAGATTAGATGTGTATACAGTAGGTTAGATGTGTATACAGTAGGTTAGATGTGTATACAGTGTTCTGGAGAGGAGCTGAAGCTGATTTGGTCCTCAGGCTCAGTTATTTTCACACAGAAGCCCGCATGACTGAGCTGTTCTGTTCACAGCACTTCAAAAATAAACAATAAAACAAACCCTTCCCCCCCTTACACTAACACACACACACTACACACTCACACACACACTACACACTCACACACACACACACACACTCCCACAGGAGAGCAACACACTCACACAGACTACACACTCACACTTACACACTCCCACTGGAGAGCCACACATTCACAAACACACTCACACTCACACACTACACACTCACACACACTTCACACACACTTCACACACACTACACACTCACACATACTCATACATTCACACTCACACACACACTACACACTCACACACTCCCACAGGAGAGCAACACACTCACACAAACTACACACTCACACTTACACACTCCCACAGGAGAGCAACACACTCACACACTCACACACACTCATACACACTACACACACACTACACACTCACATTTAAACACACACACTCACACACACACACACACACTCCCACACTCCCACAGGAGAGCAACACACTCACACAAACTACACACTCACACTTACACACTCCCACAGGAGAGCAACACACTCACACACTCACACACACTCATACACACTACACACTCACACACACACACTACACACTCACACTTAAACACACACACTCACACACACACACACACACTACACACTCCCACAGGAGAGCCACACACTGACACACACTCACACACTACACTCTCACACTTAAACACACTCACACACACTACTCACTCACACACACTACACTCTCCTACAGGAGAGCTACATACTCACACACAACACACTCACACTACACACTCATACTACACACTCCCACTACACACTCACACTACACACTCCCACTACACACACACTACACACACACTACACACACATCATTTAAACTCTTATTATTTAAACTCACTCATTTAAAACTCTTAAATCACACACAACACACTAACACACTCCCACAGGAATGCCACACAATCACACACACTCACTCACTCACTCATTCACACACACTACACACTCACACTTACACACTCACATACACTACACACTTACACACTCCCACAGGAGAGCAACACAATCACACACACTCACACTCACACACTACACACTCACACACACTTCACACACACTACACACACACTACACACTCACACATACTCATACACTCTCACACACACACACACTACACACTCACACACTCCCACAGGAGAGCAACACACTCACACAAACTACACACTCACACTTACACACTCCCACAGAAGAGCAATACACTCACACACTCACAC
>CM038719.1:101000-106000 GCA_021613375.1 Megaleporinus macrocephalus
CCAACAAGACAACCAAACACCAAAAACACAACCTAACACCAACAACACAACCAAAAACACTACCAACAACACAACTAAACACCAACAACACAACCAAACACCAACAACACAGTCTAACACTAAAAACACACCGGAAACCAACAACACAACCAAACACCAACACTACCTAACACCAACAACACAACCAAACACCAACACAACCTAACACCAACAACACAACCAACAACACAACCAAACACCAACACAACCTAACACCAACAACACAACCAAACACCAACACAACCTAACACCAACACTACAACCTAACACCAACAACACAACCAAACACCAACAACACAACCGAACACCAAAAACACACCGGAAACCAACAACACAACCTAACACCAACAACACAACCAAACACCAACAACACAATCTAACACCAAAAACACACTGGGAACCAACAACACAACCTAACACCAACAACACAACCGAACGCCAACAACACAACTAAACACCAACAACACAACCAACAACACAACCTAACACCAACAACACAACCAAACACCAACAAAACCTAACACCAACACTACAACCTAACACGAACAACACAACCAAACACCAACAACACAACCTAACACTAACACCGCAACCAAACACCAACACAACCTAACACCAACACAACCTAACACCAACAACACAACCAAACACCAACAACACAACCGAACACCAACAACACACCGGAAACCAAAAACACAACCTAACACCAACAACACAACCAAACACCAACAACACAATCTAACACCAAAAACACACTGGGAACCAACAACACAACCGAACACCAACAACACAACCGAACACCAACAACACAACCAAACACCAACAACACAACCGAACACCAACAACACAACTAAACACCAACAACACAACCAAACACCAACAACACAGTCTAACACTAAAAACACACCTAACACCAACAACACAACCAAACACCAACACAACCTAACACCAACAACACAACCAACAACACAACCAAACACCAACACAACCTAACACCAACAACACAACCTAACACTAACAACCCAACCAAACACCAACACAACCTAACACCAACACAACCTAACACCAACAACACACCGGAAACCAACAACACAACCAAACACCAACAACACAACCTAACACCAACAACACAACCGAACACCAACAACACAACCAACAACACAACCAACAACACAACTAAACACCAACAACACAACCAAACACCAACAACACAACCTAACACCAACAACACAACCGAACACCAAAAACACAAATTAACTCCAACAACACTACCAAACACCAACAACACTACCAAACACCAACAACACAGCCAAACACCAACAACACTACCAAACACCAACAACACAACCGAACACCAACAACACTACCAAACACCAACAACACTACCAAACACCAACAACACAGCCAAACACCAACAACACTACCAAACACCAACAACACTACCAAACACCAACAACACAGCCAAACACCAACAACACTACAAAACACCAACAACACTACCAAACACCAACAACACTACCAAACACCAACACCAGTATTTGCTGTGCTTTGTGTGATGGTGAGCTGAGTTTGCTGGTAGGCGACCAATGAGGACAAGATGATGTCACCATGTAACAGAGAAGGGCTGGAATTCCAGTGAGGAGTTTCAGTTCAGCTGAGAAGAGTTTCTGTCCCACACATTTTATACATCCCTCACTGTCCCACACCATCCCTCACTGTCCCATACTGTCCCACACTGTCCTACACATCCCTCATTGTCCCACTCCATCCCACACTGTCCCACTGTCCCGCGCATCCCTCACTGTCCCGCACATTCCTCACTGTTCCTCTCTACCCTACATCATCCCACCCATCCCAGAGCATTCAACCCATGTCCCACACTCTCTCACACCATCCCACAGCACACCTCAGTGTCCCCCAATGTCTGACAGCTGAGCACATCACCCAGAATGACTTCTCAAGGATTCAAGGATTCAAGGAGGATTCAAGGAGACTTTATTGTCATTCGCATCACATGTGGTACATGGGGTGGAACGAAATTGTGGTACCCAAGGACCCAGTTTTACCCAGACAGCAGTACTTAAATAAATAAAATAAACATAAATATATAAAATATATGAGAATAAAATAAACAGGAATGGAGAAGGTAGCAGCAGAGTGTATTAAAGTGACTGGTGTCGTTAAAGTGTCAGTGCAGAAAAAGTGTCAGTGCAGTGGTTCCACTAAGTGGCGTTTAAAAGTCTTACAGCTTCCGGAATGAAGCTGTTCCTCAGTCTGTTCGTTCTACACTTAACGCTCCGCAGCCTCCTGCCTGAGGGGAGCGGGACAAACAGTGAGTGTGCTGGATGAGTGGGGTCCTTCATGATGCAGGTGGCCCTCTTCCTGCATCTGGAGGTGTATATGTCCGTGGTGGTGGGGAGGCTGACTCCGACAGACCTCTGTGCAGCCTTCACCACCCTCTGCAGAGCTTTCCTGTCTGCAGCAGAGCAGCTTCCGTGCCACACGTTGATGCTGGAGCATAGAACGCTCTCCACCACACATCTGTAGAAGGAGGTGAGGACCGAGCTCCCGAGCCCAGCTCGCCTCAACCGCCTGAGGAAGTAGAGCCGCTGATGTGCCTTCCTGACCAGGCTGGAAGTGTTGTTGCTCCAGGTGAGGTTGTTGCTCAGGTGAACACCCAAGTACCTGTAGCTGGAGACCACTTCCACCGCAGACCCTCCGACATGCAGGGGGAGGTGGGCATGTCTGCCCCTTCTGAAGTCCACAATCATCTCCTTCGTCTTCTTTATGTTGATGCAGAGGTTGTTCTTTCTGCACCAACCCTCCAGGTGTTCTACCTCCCGTCTGTAGCCAGACTCATCACTGTTTGTGATGCATCCGACCACTGCCGTGTCGTCCGCAAACTTCACAGTATGACAGCCTGGGTGGATGGGTGAGCAGTCATATGTGAGCAGCGTGAACAAAAGGGGGCTCAACACACAGCCCTGAGGGGAGCCAGTGCTGAGGATTGTGGTGGAGGAGGAGAGGTTGTGGATCCTCACAGACTGCGGCCTGTTGGTCAGGAAGTCCAGGACCCAGTTGCAAAGAGAAGAGCGCAGACCAAGTGAGGAGAGCTTATCTGTCAGTGTCTGGGGTATCATGGTGTTAAAGGCGGAAGTGAAGTCCACAAAGAGCATACGGACATAAGAGTCCTTCTGCTCCAGGTGGGTGAGGGCAGTGTGGACCACAGAGGAAATGGCATCGTCTGTGGATCGGTTCCTCCTGTAGGCGTACTGGTGTGGGTCCACAGTGACGTCGATGGTGGCTTTGATGTGGGTCATAACCAGTCTTTCAAAGCATTTAGTGACTATCGGCGTGAGAGCTATCGGCCGGTAGTCATTCAGACCTGTCACTGTGGAGCTCTTGGGGACCGGGATGATGGTGGCGGTCTTCAGGCAGGTGGGAACAGCTGCCTGGGTGAGGGAGACATTGAAAATGTCTGCCAGGACCTCGGAGATCTGATCAGCGCACTCCCGTAGTACTCGTCCGGGTATATTATCCGGACCAGCACTTTTCCGGGGGTTGATCCTCCTGAGGGTCCTCCTTACCTCTGCTGGTGTCACACAGAGGGGTACTTCTCCAGGTGGAGGGGTGAGTCTTATGCTGGGCGGGGTGTCAGGGTCCTCAAAGCGGGCATAGAATTTGTTGAGAGCCTCGGGCAGGGAGGGGTCTTTGGAACATTGTGCATCTCTGGTTTTATAGTCTGTGATGCACTTAATTCCCCTCCACATGCTCCTAGGATCCTGGGAGGAGAAGTGTCCCTGGATTTTCAGAGCATATGCAGCTTTGGCCCTCTTAACACCTGCGGTCAGCTCTCTTCTAGCCCTCCTGAGTTCCTGTGCGTCGCCAGACCTGAAGGCAGCATCCCTGGCTTTCAGTAGAGAACGCACCTCTCCATTCAGCCAGGGTTTCTGGTTCGGGTAGCAGGTCACTGTCTTTGTGGTGGTGACATCCTCCACACACTTGCTGATGTACCCGAGGACAGCAGATGTGTAATCCTCCAGATCCAGCTCCCCCTCACTCTCAGCAGCCTCCCTAAAGACATGCCAGTCTGTGCAGCCGAAACAGTCCTGCAGCACAGCGTCTGCGTCACCGGGCCACACAGTGATGGTCTTCTGTGTGGGTCTGGAGCGTCGCAGCGGGGGGTGGTATGCAGGGACCAGCATAATGGAGATGTGGTCGGAGAGCCCGAGGTGGGGGTGGGGGACGGCTCTGTACGCGTCTCTGATGTTGGTGTAAACACGGTCGAGTGTGTTGTCTCCCCGTGTTGGAATGTCTATGTGTTGGTAAAACCTCGGCAAAATGTTCGTCAGGTTCACGTGGTTAAAATCCCCCGCCACCACGTAAAACGCCTCCGGATGCTTGTTCTGAAGCGAGCTGATGTTGTCATGTAGCTCTTTCAGTGCGTTGTTAGCATTAGCATCCGGTGCTATGTAAACGGCAATGACGAACACAGCTGTAAACTCCTGAGGCAGATAGTGTGGCCGACACTTCACGGTCAGCTGTTCTGTTGCCTCGGAGCATAGGGCGTTTACCATCACACAGTTTGTGCACCAACCTTTGTTTATGTAGACGCATAAGCCGCCCCCTCGTGCTTTTCCGGACAGCTGGTTGCGGTCCGCGCGGAAGAGCTGCCGGCCGGCGAGCTGGAAGGCTGAGTCCGGCATGCTGTCGTTTAGCCATGTTTCCGTGAGACAGATCACAGCGCAGTTCCTCACTTCTGGCTCACTATATATAACACAAATTGTTTGGCCACGCCCACTTCCTTTTTTCTTTGGTTTCTTTAAGCGCTGCTTTGCTTTGATCCCAGCTGTCAGGTGTGTCTGAGTTGGAATTATGGTGAATGATGTAAAAGTCACATGAATTTGGATCTTGTAGCTCGGACTGAGTCGCGCTGTGTGTATTGGATACGTATCAGACTT
>CM038719.1:118500-131000 GCA_021613375.1 Megaleporinus macrocephalus
TGTAGCTCACAAAATTCTGTCTGAACCGACTGTAGGTCTGGTGTAGTGGTTCTGAAAGGTTCCATACTGGATGTGTTTGTGTTTTCTGTGCTACCGCAGGCTCTCAGGATGCTCTCGTTTATTCTCTAACTGTAATGGGAATCAGGACAAACACCAAATGCTGCTCCACCACTTTAGATGGACACTACGGTTCTGGACATTGTCTGTTTTTTATTTGTGTGTGACCGCTAACCAGCGGCCCGTCCATCCGTCTATCTGTCTCTCCATCAATCTGTCTCTCCTCGTGGTTTCAGTAAACAGGAAGAGAACTTTCCCCCCAGTTTTGACAGTTTTGCAGAGTGCCAATTATAATGCCTCTCTAGGCAGACGCAGGCGGGCAGAGCCGGGCTGCTGCGCTTGTGAGCACCTCTGTGTGTGTTTGTTTGTGTGTCTGTGTGTGTTTGTGTGTCTGTGTGTGTGAGTTTTCAGTGTGAGTGTGTGTGTGTGTGTGTAAACAGAAGAGATGTGCGAGGGCCAGAGCATGCACGCGCTCCCGTCTCTCATCAGTCAGGTTGTTGGTTCAGTCGTCCCTCAGCCTTACGCAAACAAAGCCAGATGGAAGTCGTTGGTGAAGGAGGAGAAAATGGAACTGAGGAGAAGAAGGAGAACAAAGAGACGTGATGAACTGCCGGCGGTGGCGGGGTGAGCTGCCGAGCCGCCGAGCCGCCGAGCTGCAGGTGTTCAGAGTCGTGGTCCTGTTTAAGTTCGTGTTGTTTTGTAACGTGGACTCGTTTCAGCAGCCAGTCCGAGATTCATCTCCGCCGCGTAACGTGAGCTGAAGTGAGAAGAGAGGAGGAATCATGTCCTCCCTAATTGCCCGGCGGAGTCCACAGCTCCACAGCTCCGACAAATTATCCATAATTATCCGGCACCGGAGTTCTCTAATAAATACAACAGCAGAAAAGTGTCTGGTTCTAATGAGCGGCCCGGTCTCCGCTCCCGGTCTCCGCTCCCGGTCTCCGCTCCCGGTCTCCGCTCCCGGTCTCCCGTATCGACCGGCTCGCTGTCTCTATTAGCGCGCGCATCACAGCCGCCCACAGCAGATCAGCGCGTCCATCCGCCGCTCCGGAATCCGTTTGTGATCTGAACCGCTGTGTTCATCCGCCTGACAACACGGCCCCACCGCCGCCTCGGCGGAGGAGCCCGGATCCTCCTCGCTCACTCCTTCTCTCCCAGCGCGCCGATACGTCCCGCATCCGTCTCCGCATCCCCACCACTCAATCTCCATCTGTCTGATCTCACTGACCATACTGATCTGTACATACAATACACACCCACCATCACTTCATTACATTCATCAATACTATCTACTCTCACTGTCCAACCTATCATCTCCACTAACTACAGAGGAGCTCCTTCTAGTTCCACAGTGATGAACATTGCTGTGAGGATTTGATTGAGTGTTAGTGAGGTCAGGTACTGATGTTGAACATTGCTGTGAGGATCTGATTGAGTGTTAGTGAGGTCAGGTACTGGTGTTGAGCATTGCTGTAAGGATGTTATTGAGTGTTAGTGAGGTCAGGTACTGGTGTTGAACATTGCTGTGAGGATCTGATTGAGTGTTAGTGAGGTCAGGTACTGATGTTGAACATTGCTGTAAGGATTTGATTGAGTGTTAGTGAGGTCAGGTACTGATGTTGAACATTGCTGTAAGGATTTGATTGAGTGTTAGTGAGGTCAGGTACTGATGTTGAACATTGCTGTGAGGGTTTGATGGAGTGTTAGTGAGGTCAGGTACTGATGTTGAACATTGCTGTAAGGATTTGATTGAGTGTTAGTGAGGTCAGGTACTGATGTTGAACATTGCTGTAAGGATTTGATTGAGTGTTAGTGAGGTCAGGTACTGATGTTGAACATTGCTGTGTGGATATGATGGAGTGTTAGTGAGGTCAGGTACTGATGTTGAACATTGCTGTGAGGATTTGATTGAGTGTTAGTGAGGTCAGGTACTGATGTTGAACATTGCTGTGAGGATTTGATTGAGTATTAGTGAGGTCAGGTACTGATGTTGAACATTGCTGTGTGGATTTGATTGAGTGTTAGTGAGGTCAGGTACTGATGTTGAACATTGCTGTGAGGATTTGATTGAGTGTTAGTGAGGTCAGGTACTGATGTTGAACATTGCTGTGAGGATGTTATTGAGTGTTAGTGAGGTCAGGTACTGATGCTGAACATTGCTGTGAGGATGTTATTGAGTGTTAGTGAGGGCAGGTACTGGTGTTGAACATTGCTGTGAGGATCTGATTGAGTGTTAGTGAGGTCAGGTACTGGTGTTGAGCATTGCTGTAAGGATGTTATTGAGTGTTAGTGAGGTCAGGTACTGGTGTTGAACATTGCTGTGAGGATCTGATTGAGTGTTAGTGAGGTCAGGTACTGATGTTGAACATTGCTGTAAGGATTTGATTGAGTGTTTAGTGAGGTCAGGTACTGATGTTGAACATTGCTGTGAGGATGTTATTGAGTGTTAGTGAGGTCAGGTACTGATGTTGAACATTGCTGTGAGGATTTGATTGAGTGTTAGTGAGGTCAGGTACTGATGTTGAACATTGCTGTGTGGATATGATGGAGTGTTAGTGAGGTCAGGTACTGATGTTGAACATTGCTGTGAGGATTTGATTGAGTGTTAGTGAGGTCAGGTACTGATGTTGAACATTGCTGTGTGGATATGATGGAGTGTTAGTGAGGTCAGGTACTGATGTTGAACATTGCTGTGTGGATTTGATTGAGTGTTAGTGAGGTCAGGTACTGATGTTGAACATTGCTGTGAGGATTTGATTGAGTGTTAGTGAGGTCAGGTACTGATGTTGAACATTGCTGTGAGGATGTTATTGAGTGTTAGTGAGGGCAGGTACTGATGTTGAACATTGCTGTGAGGATGTTATTGAGTGTTAGTGAGGGCAGGTACTGGTGTTGAACATTGCTGTGAGGATTTGATTGAGTGTTAGTGAGGTCAGGTACTGATGCTGAACATTGCTGTGAGGATGTTATTGAGTGTTAGTGAGGGCAGGTACTGGTGTTGAACATTGCTGTGAGGATTTGATTGAGTGTTAGTGAGGGCAGGTACTGATGTTGAACATTGCTGTGAGGATGTTATTGAGTGTTAGTGAGGTCAGGTACTGATGTTGAACATTGCTGTGAGGATGTTATTGAGTGTTAGTGAGGGCAGGTACTGGTGTTGAACATTGCTGTGAGGATTTGATTGAGTGTTAGTGAGGGCAGGTACTGATGCTGAACATTGCTGTGAGGATGTTATTGAGTGTTAGTGAGGGCAGGTACTGGTGTTGAACATTGCTGTGAGGATTTGATTGAGTGTTAGTGAGGGCAGGTACTGATGTTGAACATTGCTGTGAGGATTTGATTAAGTGTTGAAAATTGAGTTTTATGTCACATACACTAATTACATTAATCACAATCTGATTATTTGAATTAAAGACTCAGACAGGTCCCGGTTCGGAGCCGGCGGGTCGGCTGTGGAGAAACATGGAGACATGATGAGCTTTTAGATCTGACAGCAACATCACGACTGTGCAGCACCGTACCGTACGCCTGAAACTCAGACCGTCAGTAAAGTTTCAGTTCAGTTTTAACATGTACGTGAGGTGAAGAGGGAAACAGTCTGATATAGAACCTTTACACTTTCATTAGACTACACTTCTTCACGCCTGGTTCTTTACGGAACCGGAAGACTGGAACGCTTGAAAGAACGGTGTGTGAGTGCAGGATGAGAGGAGGGAACTCTGAGGAACCTGCTCTGGGCTCGAGGTTTCCGACAGGCTGGACAGAAAAACAAAGGGAATCAGACGTTTGCTAATGAGCTCACAGATGGAGGTGGGTTTAAATGTAATTCTAATCAGATTTTTGCAGGTGCGTCTCAGTCTGGACCTCAGATCAGATTTCAGTGTGTCTTCTGTGACCGACGACGATGGCATGCTGGGAAGTTATTGTCACCTAAGCAGGTTAGTGACGCCTGGGAACACGTATCTGATCATCTGTGAGTAACAGAGTGGACAGTCAACTCAAATAGATCGGATTTGAGAAATGAATCTGATTTGCCTTTAGTCTGAACACTGTCTGAACATAGCCTGAACACTGTCTGAACATAGCCTGAACACTGTCTGAACCCAGCCTCAACACAGCCTGAACACTGTCTAAACACAGCCTGAACACTATCTGAACACTGTCTGAACATAGCCTGAACATAGTCAGAACACAGTCTGAACACAGCCTGAACACTGTCTGAACACAGCATGAACACAGTATGAACACTGTCTGAACACAGCCTGAACAATGTCTGAACACAGTCTGAACACAGCCTAAACACTGTCTTAACACAGCCTAAACACAGTCTGAACACTGTCTGAAAACAGCCCGAACACTGTCTGAACCCAGCCTCAACACAGCCTCAACACTGTCTGAACACTGTCTAAACACAGCCTCAACACAGCCTCAACACAGCCTCAACACTGTCCAAACACAGCCTGAACACTATCTGAACACTGTCTGAACACAGTCTGAAAACAGCCTGAACATAGTCAGAACACAGTCTGAAAACAGCCTGAACATAGTCAGAACACAGTCTGAACAAAGCCTGAACACTGTCTGAACACAGTTTGAGCACTGTCTGAACACAGCCTAAACACTGTCTGAACACTGTCTGAGCACAGCCTGAACACTGTCTGAACACTGTCTGAACACAGTTTGAACACAGTTTGAACACAGCCTAAACACTGTCTGAACACTGTCTGAACACAGCCTGAACACTGTCTGAACACAGTTTGAATACAGTTTGAACACAGCCTAAACAGTCTGAACACTGTCTGAACACAGCCTGAACACTTTCTGAACACTGTCTGAACACAGCCTGAACACTGTCTGAAAACAGCCTCAGCACAGCCTGAATACTGTCTGAACACTGTCTGAACACAGCCTAAACACTGTCTGAGCACAGCCTGAACACTGTCTGAACACAGTTTGAACACAGCCTCAACCCTGTCTGAACACTGTCTGAACACGGCCTGATTACAGTGTGAACACCGTCTGAACAGTGTGAACACAGCCTAAACACAGTCTGAACACTGTCTTAACACAGTCTGAACACTGTCTGAACCCAGCCTCAACACAGCCTCAACACTATCTAAACACTGTCTGAACACAGCCTCAACACAGCCTCAACACAGCCTCAACACTGTCTAAACAATGTCTGAACACAGCCTGAACACTATCTGGACATTGTCTGGACACAGCCTCAACACTGTCTGAACACAGTCTGAACACTGTCTGAACCCAGCCTCAACACAGCCTCAACACTGTCTAAACACTGTCTGAACACAGCCTGAACACAGCCTGAACACTATCTGGACACTGTCTGAACACAGCCTGAACACAGTCTGAAAACAGCCTGAACATAGTCAGAACACAGTTTGAACACAGCCTAAACACTGTCTGAACACAGCCTAAACACTGTCTGAACACAGTCTGAACACTGTCTGAACCCAGCCTCAACACAGCCTCAACACTATCTAAACACTGTCTGAACACAGCCTCAACACAGCCTCAACACAGCCTCAACACTGTCTAAACAATGTCTGAACACAGCCTGAACACTATCTGGACATTGTCTGGACACAGCCTCAACACTGTCTGAACACAGTCTGAACACTGTCTGAACCCAGCCTCAACACAGCCTCAACACTGTCTAAACACTGTCTGAACACAGCCTGAACACAGCCTGAACACAGCCTCATCACTGTCTGAAACCTGTCTAAACACTGTCTGAACACAGCCTGAACACTATCTGGACACTGTCTGAACACAGCCTGAACACAGTCTGAAAACAGCCTGAACATAGTCAGAACACAGTTTGAACACAGCCTAAACACTGTCTGAACACTGTCTGAACACAGCCTAAACACTGTCTGAACACAGTCTGAACACTGTCTGAACCCAGCCTCAACACTGTCTAAACACTGTCTGAACACAACCTGAACACAGCCTCAACACCGTCTGAACACTGTCTAAACACTGTCTGAACACAGCCTGAACACTATCTGGACACTGTCTGAACAAAGCCTAAGCACTGTCTAAACACTGTCTGAACACAGTCTGAAGACAGCCTGAACACTGTCTGAACACAGTTTGAACACAGTCTAAACACAGTCTGAACTCTGTCTGAACAGTCAGAACACAGTCTGAAAACAGCCTGAACACTGTCTGAACACAGTTTGAGCACTGTCTGAACACAGCCTAAACACTGTCTGAACACTGTCTGAGCACAGTCTGAACACTGTCTGAACACTGTCTGAACACAGTTTTAACACAGCCTAAACACAGTCTGAACACTGTCTGAACACAGCCTGAACACTGTCTGAATACAGCCTGAACACTGTCTGAACCCAGCCTCAACACAGCCTCAACACTGTCTGAATACAGCCTCAACACTGTCTGAACACAGCCTGAACACTGTCTGAAAACAGCCTCAGCACAGCCTGAATACTGTCTGAACACAGCCTAAACACTGTCTGAGCACAGCCTGAACACTGTCTAAACACAGTTTGAACACAAGCCTCAACACTGTCTGAACACTGTCTGAACACTGTCTGAACACGGCCTGATTACAGTGTGAACACCGTCTGAACAGTGTGAACACAGCCTAAACACAGTCTGAACACTGTCTGAACACTGTCTGAACCCAGCCTCAACACAGCCTCAACACTATCTAAACACTGTCTCAACACAGCCTCAACACAGTCTGAACACTATCTGGACACTGTCTGGACACAGCCTGAACACTGTCTGAACACTGTCTGAACACAGCCTCAACACTGTCTGAACACTGTCTGAACACTGTCTGAACACGGCCTGATTACAGTGTGAACACCGTCTGAACAGTGTGAACACAGCCTAAACACAGTCTGAACACTGTCTGAACCCAGCCTCAACACAGCCTCAACACTATCTAAACACTGTCTCAACACAGCCTCAACACAGTCTGAACACTATCTGGACACTGTCTGGACACAGCCTGAACACTGTCTGAACACTGTCTGAACACAGCCTCAACACTGTCTGAACACTGTCTGAACACTGTCTGAACACGGCCTGATTACAGTGTGAACACCGTCTGAACAGTGTGAACACAGCCTAAACACAGTCTGAACACTGTCTGAACCCAGCCTCAACACAGCCTCAACACTATCTAAACACTGTCTGAACACAGCCTCAACACAGCCTCAACACAGCCTCAACACTGTCTGAACAGTCTCAACACTGTCTGAACACTGTCTGAACACAACCTGAACACAGCCTGAACACTGTCTGAAACCTGTCTAAACACTGTCTGAACACAGCCTGAACACTATCTGAACACTGTCTGAACACAGCCTGAACACAGTCTGAAAACAGCCTGAACCTAGTCAGAACACAGTTTGAACACAGCCTAAACACTGTCTGAACACAGCCTACACACTGTCTGAACACAGTCTGAACACTGTCTGAACCCAGCCTCAACACTGTCTAAACACTGTCTGAACACAGCCTGAACACAGCCTCAACACTGTCTGAACACTGTCTAAACACTGTCTGAACACAGCCTGAACACTATCTGGACACTGTCTGAACACAGCCTGAACACTGTCTGAACACAGCCTGAACACAGTCTGAAAACAGCCTGAACACTATCTGGACACTGTCTGAACAAAGCCTAAACACTGTCTAAACACTGTCTGAACACAGTCTGAACACAGCCTGAACACTGTCTGAACACAGTTTGAACACAGTCTGAACTCTGTCTGAACAGTCTGAACACAGTCTGAACACAGTCTGAACAGTGTGAACACAGCCTAAACACAGCCTAAACACAGTCTAAACACAGTCTCAAGACCGTCTGAACACAGTCTAAACACAGTCTAAACACAGTCTGAAAACAGTCTGAACACAGTCTAAACACAGTCTGAACACTGTCTGAACAATCTGAACACAGCCTAAACACAGCCTAAACACTGTCTGAACACAGTCTGAACACTGTCTGAACACAGTCTGAACTCTGTCTGAACACAATCTGAACACTGTCTGAACATAGTGTGAACACTGTCTGAACACAGTCTAAACACTGTCTGAACAGTCTGAACACTGTCTGAACACAGTCTAAACTCTGTCTGAACACAGTCTGAACACAGTCTAAACAAACACAGTCTGAACACAGTCTGAACACTGTCTGAACACAGTCTGAACACTGTCTGAACACAGTCTAAACACTGTCTGAACACAGTCTAAACACTGTCTGAACACAGTCTAAACAGTGTCTGAACAGTCTGAACACAGTCTGAACACTGTCTGAATACTGTCTGAACACTGTCTGAACACAGTCTAAACACTGTATGAACAGTCTGAACACAGTCTGAACACAGTCTGAACACTGTCTGAATACTGTCTGAACACAGTCTGAACACAGTCTGAACACAATCTGAACACTGTCTGAATACTGTCTGAACACAGCCTGAACACAGTCTGAATACTGTCTGTGAAACTTTCCGGATGCCCCTCCACAGCGAGGGGGCTTAGTATCAGCAACCATTCCCACTCATGGTGTAGCCAGCAAGCTGGTTGGCTGTTTTTCTTGAAGGGCGGGGCTTTCTCAGTACACAGACTTTAACCATTTACGCCGCCCCGCAGTATCGTTGCGCCTGCTCGCCTCTGTCTCTGGGTTGGGTTGCCAGGTACCACACATGGTTTTGGTGTAGAAGCTTCACATTTCGGGAAGTTTTAGTGTGAAAACTTCTCCAGACTCCTGGCGCGGCTCTGAGGAGACCTCTCTGGCACCTTCATTTTTAAGACCAGGCTTAACGAGCGCTGCTGGCTCTCGGGGTGTTTACAGACAGATGAGGTGTTTCTTGCCTCTCAAAGATTTTTGGGTTGGTGCTAAACTCACCCTGAAGGAGAGTCCTCTGAGTGTCCGTAATCCCTCCCCCCCCCCCCCACGCCCCCCGCTGAAGAAGACATTCAGAGGAAATTACAGCTTCTTATGCACACCCCCTTCGGTAATGGGACGCTGGCTAACGCGGTGGATTTGGAAATATTTGGGAGTTGGGAGGAGAAGAGGAGACCAGGAGACAGTGAGGGGAGCAAAATTAGACTCTGGGACTTACGGCGTATCTGAAAGTACACAAAACCCACACTTAGAGTCAAACGCGCTTTTTCCCTGAAGTTAAATTAGCCAAAACTATAAACTCTTCAGAGTTTCCCGAAGAAGCGAGCGCTCTCAGCGTCCACGCAGGAACTCAGGTTCTTCTCTTATTAGACTCTTTCAGTGACTGTAGAGCAGATCAGGAGCTGAACCCACACCAGCAGAACCAAGTTCAGCCCAGACCGGGATTAGGAACTACACAGGAACTAAACTGGAACTGACAGGAAACGGCTCAGAAGTATAATTTGTTTTTTGCTGAACCGTCCAACTGACTGACCGACTGACTGACTGACCGACTGACTGAATGATTAACTGACTGATTGACTGACAGACTGATTGACTGACTGACCAACTGACTGAGCGATTGACTGACTGACTGACTGACTGACCGACTGACTGACTGACCGACTGACCGACTGAATGACTGATTTACTGACTGACTGACTGAATGATTAACTGACTGATTGACTGACCCACTGACTGACTGACCGACTGATTGACTGACCAACTAACTGACTGACTGACTCACTGAATGATTGACTGACCGACCGACTAACCGACTGACTGACTGATTGACTGACCGATTGACTGGCTGACCGACTGACCGACTGAATGACTGATTTACTGACTGACTGACTGAATGATTAACTGACTGATTGACTGACCCACTGACTGACTGACCGACTGATTGACTGACCAACTAACTGACTGACTGACTCACTGAATGATTGACTGACCGACCGACTAACCGACTGACTGACTGACTGACTGACCGATTGACTGGCTGACCGACTAACTGACTATCGGACTGACTGACTGACCAACTGACTGACCGACTGACTAACTGACTGACCAACTGACTGACTGACCAACTGATTGACTGACTGACTGACCGACTGACTGACCGATTGACTGACCGACTGACTGACCGACTGACTGAATGATTGACTGACTGATTGACTGACCGACTGACTGACTGACTGAATGATTGACTGACTGACTGACCGACTAACTGACTGACCGACTGACTGAATGATTGACTGACTAACAGACTGATTGATTGACTGACCGACTGACTGTCTGACTGATCGATTGACTGACTGACCAACTGACTAACTGACTGACCGACTGACTGACTGATTGACTGACCGACTGAATGATTGACTGACTGATTGACTGACTGATTGACTGACCGACTGACTGAATGATTGACTGACTGATTGACTGACCGACTGACTGACTGACTGACCGACTGACTGACTGACTGACCGACTGATTGACTGACCGACTAACTGACCGACCAACTAACTGACTGATTGACTGACCGACCGACAAACTGAATGAATGATTGACTGACTGACCGACCAACTAACTGACTGATTCATTGACTGACTGACTGACTGATCTGCACTCCTCTATTTATCATCTATTCGTGCCTCGTTCATCTCATAGACTCCCATTCATTTTCAACCACACCTAACAACCGCTTGCCAAACTGCACTTAGTAAACACCTTGTACACCATGGCAACCTCCTACCAATAACTTAGCAACCACCTGGGACACCATAGTAATAGCCCTGCAACACCTTAGCAACCACTGTTGTGCAACCAAGTTGTGCAACCATTCTGAATGATGGACTGATTCTGAATCAGTACTGATGCTGTAGTGCAGGTTCTTGTACAGCAGAATTCATGTTGCTGCTGCTCAATTTCTATGCGTCTTTTAAAACTGTTTTTGTACAGAATCTGAAAAACGACAGCTTCAGACTATCTGCCTAACCTCCGTTACAGACTATCTGCCTAACCTCCGTTACAGACTACCTGCCTAACCTCCGTTACAGACTACCTGCCTAACCACCGTTACAGACTACCTGCCTAACCTCCGTTACAGACTACCTGCCAAACCTCCGTTACAGACTACCTGCCTAACCTCCGTTACGGACTACCTGCCTAACCTCCGTTACGGACTACCTGCCTAACCTCCGTTACGGACTACCTGCCTAACCTCCGTTACGGACTACCTGCCTAACCTCCGTTACAGACTACCTGCCTAACCACCGTTACAGACTACCTGCCTAACCACCGTTACAGACTACCTGCCTAACCTCCGTTACAGACTACCTGCCTAACCACCGTTACAGACTACCTGCCTAACCTCCGTTACAGACTACCTGCCTAACCTCCGTTACAGACTACCTGCCTAACCACCGTTACAGACTACCTGCCTAACCTCCGTTACAGACTACCTGCCTAACCTCCGTTACAGACTACCTGCCTAACCTCTGTTACAGACTACCTGCCTAACCTCCGTTACAGACTACCTGCCTAACCTCCGTTACGGACTACCTGCCTAACCTCCGTTACGGACTACCTGCCTAACCTCCGTTACAGACTACCTGCCTAACCTCCGTTACAGACTATCTGCCTAACCTCCGTTACAGACTAGCTGCCTAACCTCCGTTACAGACTACCTGCCTAACCTCCGTAACAGACTATCTGCCTAACCTCCGTTACAGACTAGCTGCCTAACCTCCGTTACAGACTCCGTTACTGAAATAAACATGGACTCTAACTAGCTTCCACCAACCTTCTACCTTCATCATCACTCTGACTGATCTTCATCTGTACTTCAGTTAATCTTATTAATATCATATTATGATTATATAAGCTCACCTGAGCAGCTGATCAGGAGTATAAGGAGGTACAGTCAGTATCTCAGTACTGTTTCAGTAGTCTGATCAGAGGAGGATGGTCCCCCCTGTAAGTCCTGGTTCCTCCCAAGGTTTCTTCCTCCAGTTCTGAGTTTCTCCTCACCACTGTCATCTATAATGCCGTTCTGGACACCCTGCTGTTCTCCTGGTGGTCATCGGTGAATGTTTACAGTTGTTGGGTTGATAAGCCCCCTCACAGTACCAGCCTGACTCGCCTCAGCTCTGTAGGCTGACTCGGGGGTATATGTAAATGAGCTGTATTCTCATTGGCTGAGCTGTACTGATCTTTATTCAGAAGAGCACTTGGAGCTGAAACAGTCCTTGAAGGGTAACCTGAGTGGGCGGAGCTACACTGCTGTAGGCTGAGTGGGTGGGTGTATGTAAATGAGCTGGGTCCTGTATTTAAAGTGGTGGTGGTCTGTGAGTGCGCAGGCCAGGTGTTCTGGGGAGTTACACATGATACGTATATATTACAGTCTTACTGGTTTTACTGGTTTTACTGGTTTTAATTATAAACTGATTTAGAAAAAAATGACCTCTTTGACTACATCTGGACTTCCTCCTCCTCC
>CM038719.1:133500-146541 GCA_021613375.1 Megaleporinus macrocephalus
ATCACTACATACACAGATATTTACCCACAATCCATTACTCACAAACACCACCCAAACACCAACCATCACTCTCCATTCATAACACATCACTACATATACATACACAGATATTTACCCACAATACATCACTCACAAACACCACCCAAACACCAACCATCACTCTCCATTCATAACACATCACTACATACACAGATATTTACCCACAATCCATTACTCACAAACACCACCCAAACACCAACCATCACTCTCCATTCATAACACATCACTACATATACATACACAGATATTTACCCACAATCCATCACTCACAAACACCTCCCAAACACCAACCATCACTCTCCATTCATAACACATCACTACATACACAGATATTTACCCACAATCCATCACTCACAAACACCTCCCAAACACCAACCATCACTCTCCATTCATAACACATCACTACATACACAGATATTTACCCACAATCCATTACTCACAAACACCACCCAAACACCAACCATCACTCTCCATTCATAACACATCACTACATATACATACACAGATATTTACCCACAATCCATCACTCACAAACACCACCCAAACACCAACCATCACTCTCCCTTCATAACACATCACTACATATACATACACAGATATTTACCCACAATCCATCACTCACAAACACCACCCAAACACCAACCATCACTCTCCCTTCATAACACATCACTACATATACATACACAGATATTTACCCACAATCCATCACTCACAAACACCTCCCAAACACCAACCATCACTCTCCATTCATAACACATCACTACATACACAGATATTTACCCACAATCCATTACTCACAAACACCACCCAAACACCAACCATCACTCTCCATTCATAACACATCACTACATATACATACACAGATATTTACCCACAATCCATCTCTCACAAACACCTCCCAAACACCAACCATCACTCTCCATTCATAACACATCACTACATACACAGATATTTACCCACAATCCATTACTCACAAACACCACCCAAACACCAACCATCACTCTCCATTCATAACACATCACTACATATACATACACAGATATTTACCCACAATCCATCACTCACAAACACCTCCCAAACACCAACCATCACTCTCCATTCATAACACATCACTACATATACATACAGATATTTACCCACAATCCATCACTCACAAACACCACCCAAACACCAACCATCACTCTCCATTCATAACACATCACTACATACACAGATATTTACCCACAATCCATTACTCACAAACACCACCCAAACACCAACCATCACTCTCCCTTCATAACACATCACTACATATACATACACAGATGTTTACCCACAATCCATCACTCACAAACACCACCCATCACTCTCCATTCATAACACATCACTACATACACAGATATTTACCCACAATGCATTACTCACAAACACCACCCAAACACCAACCATCACTCTCCATTCATAACACATCACTACATATACATACACAGATATTTACCCACAATCCATCACTCACAAACACCTCCCAAACACCAACCATCACTCTCCATTCATAACACATCACTACATATACATACAGATATTTACCCACAATCCATCACTCACAAACACCACCCAAACACCAACCATCACTCTCCATTCATAACACATCACTACATACACAGATATTTACCCACAATCCATCACTCCCAAACACCTCCCCAACACCAACCATCACTCTCCCTTCATAACACATCACTACATATACATACACAGATGTTTACCCACAATCCATCACTCACAAACACCTCCCAAACACCAACCATCGCTCTCCATTCATAACACATCACTACATACACAGATATTTACCCACAATCCATCACTCACAAACACCACCCAAACACCAACCATCACTCTCCATTCATAATAGATCACTACATATACATACACAGATATTTACCCACAATACATCACTCACAAACACCTCCCAAACACCAACCATCACTCTCCCTTCATAACACATCACTACATACACAGATATTTACCCACAATCCATTACTCACAAACACCACCCAAACACCAACCATCACTCTCCATTCATAACACATCACTACATATACATACACAGATATTTACCCACAATCCATCACTCACAAACACCTCCCAAACACCAACCATCACTCTCCCTTCATAACACATCACTACATACACAGATATTTACCCACAATACATTACTCACAAACACCTCCCAAACACCAACCATCACTCTCCCTTCATAACACATCACTACATACACAGATATTTACCCACAATCCATCACTCACAAACACCTCCCAAACACCAACCACTACTCTCCATTCATAACACATCACTACATATACATAGATATTTACCCACAATCCATCACTCATAAACACCTCCCAAACACCAACCATCACTCTCCCTTCATAACACATCACTACATATACATACACAGATATTTACCCACAATACATCACTCCCAAACACCTCCCAAACACCAACCACTACTCTCCATTCATAACACATCACTACATATACATACACAGATATTTACCCACAATCCATCACTCACAAACACCTCCCCAACACCAACCATCACTCTCCATTCATAACACATCACTACATAAACAGATATTTACCCACAATCCATTACTCACAAACACCACCCAAACACCAACCATCACTCTCCATTCATAACACATCACTACATACACAGATATTTACCCACAATCCATTACTCACAAACACCACCCAAACACCAACCATCACTCTCCATTCATAACACATCACTACATATACATACAGATATTTACCCACAATCCATCACTCACAAACACCACCCAAACACCAACCATCACTCTCCATTCATAACACATCACTACATACACAGATATTTACCCACAATCCATTACTCACAAACACCACCCAAACACCAACCATCACTCTCCATTCATAACACATCACTACATATACATACAGATATTTACCCACAATCCATCACTCACAAACACCTCCCAAACACCAACCATCACTCTCCATTCATAACACATCACTACATATACATACACAGATATTTACCCACAATCCATTACTCACAAACACCACCCAAACACCAACCATCACTCTCCATTCATAACACATCACTACATATACATACAGATATTTACCCACAATCCATCACTCACAAACACCACCCAAACACCAACCATCACTATCCATTCATAACAAATCACCACATACTCAGATATTTACCCACAATTCATCACTCACAAACACCCAATCACTGACCACTTTAATACAAACACCTCCCAAACACCCACTCACTTCCACTATCTGTTCACTTTATTAGAAACACCCACCTTGCACTTCCACTAACTGGCCACTTTATTAGAAACACCCACCTTGCACTTCTACTAACTGGCCACTTTATTAGAAACACCCACCTTGTACTTCCACTAACTGGCCACTTTATTAGAAACACCAACCTTGTACTTCCACTAACTGGTCACTTTATTAGAAACACCCACCTTGTACTTCCTCTAATTGGCCACTTTATTAGAAACACCCACATTGCACTTCCACTAACTGGCCACTTTATTAGAAACACGCACCTTGCACTTCCACTAACTGGCCACATTATTAAAAACACCCACCTTGCACTTCCACTAACTGGTCACTTTATTAGAAACACCCACCTTGCACTTCCACTAACTGGCCACTTTATTAGAAACACCCACCTTGCACTTCCACTAACTGGCCACTTTATTAGAAACACCCACCTTGTACTTCCACTTACTGGCCACTTTATTAGAAACACCCACCTTGTACTTCCACTTACTGGCCACTTTATTAGAAACACCCACCTTGTACTTCCACTAACTGGCCACTTTATTAGAAACACCCACCTTGTACTTCCACTTACTGGCCACTTTATTAGAAACACCCACCTTGTACTTCCACTTACTGGCCACTTTATTAGAAACACCCACCTTGTACTTCCACTTACTGGCCACTTTATTAGAAACACCCACCTTGTACTTCCACTTACTGGCCACTTTATTAGAAACACCCACCTTGTACTTCCACTTACTGGCCACTTTATTAGAAACGCCCACCTTGTACTTCCACTAACTGGCCACTTTATTAGAAACACCCACCTTGTACTTCCACTAATTGGCCACTACATTCCCGGAGAGCTCCAGAGCCTGCACACCTGTAAGCTGGAGGATCTATAGGAGGGCAGTTTCCAGTAAAGTGTCCAGTAAGTGTGTGTCAGTGAAAGAACAGCTCCTGGAGTGTCTTTCATTTTTCATTCCTCCTCATTATCGGTGTAATCAGACCTCCTCATATTTACCCATAACTACCGATCTCCCGCTCAGCGCACCCTCCCCTCACTCTGCACACCCTGGAGCGGAGCAAACCCGGAGGCTGCGCGGCTCCTACTATAAACACGATCAGCCGCGCCCGTATTACATATCGATTCTAATCTTTCTCCTGCATGCTGACGTGTGGAGCGCGAGCCGGAGACAAGTTGTCCCGAGGTGTTTGAAGCGCGGCTGTCGGGGGGACGTCGTGTCCTTTCAGGGTCTATTTACAAACACCGCATGATGCGCTGACAAAGAGAGAGCAGACAGAGATAACCGCGTCCAATGAATCTCGCTTTATGGCCTGTTTACGCAGCATCGCAGTCCGGAGTCTCTCCGCGGAGGACGGCCCGCTCTCCGGAGCGCCGGCTGATTTATATGGATTGGTACGGAGAGAATCTCGGAATCGTGCCGGTTATGAGTATTTAGATTGCGTGTTAGTCGATAGCCGAGGGCAGAAAGGCCGCGCTGAAAGGAGCCTCCGGAGAATTGAACTGTAATTGAGCCACAAAATTCAATTTCACACGGAATACTAATCCTACACGAACCAGGAGAAACAAAATAAAGAGCTGCTTGAATAATTAATACCGGCTTTATTGCTCAGCGCCGCTTAAATACGATTAGTTTAAACGAGTAGAGTAAATAACCGCACTGGCCAGCGCTCTGACCGCGGTCACTCGAACTTCAGAAAAGAAAGAAAAAAACTAACGAGGGCGGTTCTGACCGGACCAGGAGGCCTGAGCTGCTTACACCTCCCAGAGAACCTTTACATTCATCATATACTAGAAATATTCAGTATTTATTCAATACTTATTCAGTGTTTTTTCAGTGTTTGTTTAGTAATATTTCAGTATTTATTCAATACATATTCAGAATTCAGAATTTATTCCAGTATCTATTCAGTATTTATTCAATACTTATTCAGTATTTATTCAGTATCAATTCAGCATTTATTCAATTCTTGTGATCAATTTAGTATTTACTCAGTATTTAAACTGGTGTTCTTCATATACTGTCCTGTTATTGTTCACTCAGGTGTGGATCTACACCATTTACTCTCTTTGATCTGCTTCTGGAGTAAAACACTGTTTATCTTTTTTGCTGAGCTCATGAATAATTAATAAGCTCTGCTGTGATTGGCTGGTTTACAACAGTGATGATCACACAGAAGCAACACAGACCAAATAAAATGAGCCTCTGTGTAAATCAGCTGATCTGGACATCAAACACAAAGTAGATGAAAGGTGTCTCTGTGAAACTTTCAGTTTAAAATGATCCGCTTCAACCAGCACACAGTGATCCACTCACACAGCAGCACCGCCTTCACCTACCTGTGCACAGGTACACTGCAGAACCAGAGTTTATAAACGACCTCACTGCAGAACCAGAGTTTATAAACAACCTCACTGCAGAACTAGAGTTTATAAACGACCTCACTGCAGAACTAGAGTTTATAAACAACCTCACTGCAGAACTAGAGTTTATAAACGACCTCACTGCAGAACTAGAGTTTATAAACGACCTCACTGCAGAACTAGAGTTTATAAACGACCTCACTGCAGGACCAGAGTTTATAATCGACCTCACTGCAGAACCAGAGTTTATAAACGACCTCACTGCAGAACCAGAGTTTATAAACAACCTCACTGCAGAACTAGAGTTTATAAACGACCTCACTGCAGAACTAGAGTTTATAAACGACCTCACTGCAGAACTAGAGTTTATAAACGACCTCACTGCAGAACCAGAGTTAATAAACGACCTCACTGCAGAACCAGAGTTTATAAACGACCTCACTGCAGAACTAGAGTTTATAAACGACCTCACTGCAGAACTAGAGTTTATAAACGAACTCACTGCAGAACTAGAGTTTATAAACGAACTCACTGCAGAACCAGAGTTTATAAACGACCTCACTGCAGGACTAGAGTTTATAAACGACCTCACTGCAGAACCAGAGTTTATAAACGACCTCACTGCAGAACTAGAGTTTATAAACGACCTCACTGCAGAACTAGAGTTTATAAACGACCTCACTGCAGAACCAGAGTTTATAAACGACCTCACTGCAGAACCAGAGTTTATAAACGACCTCACTGCAGAACTAGAGTTTATAAACGACCTCACTGCAGGACTAGAGTTTATAAACGACCTCACTGCAGAACTAGAGTTTATAAACGACCTCACTGCAGAACTAGAGTTTATAAAAGACCTCACTGCAGAACTAGAGTTTATAAACGACCTCACTGCAGAACCAGAGTTTATAAACGACCTCACTGCAGAACTAGAGTTTATAAACGAAATCACTGCAGGACTAGAGTTTATAAACGACCTCACTGCAGAACTAGAGTTTATAAACGACCTCACTGCAGAACTAGAGTTTATAAAAGATCTCACTGCAGAACTAGAGTTTATAAACGAAATCACTGCAGAACCAGAGTTTATAAAAGACCTCACTGCAGAACTAGAGTTTATAAACGAAATCACTGCAGAACCAGAGTTTATAAACGACCTCACTGCAGGACTAGAGTTTATAAACGACCTCACTGCAGAACTAGAGTTTATAAACGACCTCACTGCAGAACTAGAGTTTATAAACGAAATCACTGCAGAACCAGAGTTTATAAACGACCTCACTGCAGAACTAGAGTTTATAAACGACCTCACTGCAGGAACTAAGTTTATAAACGAACTCACTGCAGAACCAGAGTTTATAAACGACCTCACTGCAGGACTAGAGTTTATAAACGACCTCACTGCAGAACCAGAGTTTATAAACGACCTCACTGCAGACTAGAGTTTTATAAACGACCTCACTGCAGACCAGAGTTTATAAACGACCTCACTGCAGAACCAGAGTTTATAAACGACCTCACTGCAGACTAGAGTTTTATAACGACCTCACTGCAGAACCAGAGTTTATAAACGACCTCACTGCAGGACTAGAGTTTATAAACGACCTCACTGCAGGAAATAGAGTTTATAAACGACCTCACTGCAGAACCAGAGTTTATAAACGACCTCAACTGCAGAACTAGAGTTTATAAAAGACCTCACTGCAGAACTAGAGTTTATAAACGACCTCACTGCAGAACTAGAGTTTATAAACGACCTCACTGCAGAACTAGAGTTTATAAACGACCTCACTGCAGAACCAGAGTTTATAAACGACCTCACTGCAGGACTAGAGTTTATAAACGACCTCACTGCAGAACCAGAGTTTATAAACCACCTCACTGCAGAACCAGAGTTTATAAACCACCTCACTGCAGAACTAGAGTTTTAAATGACCTCACTGCAGGACTAGAGTTTATAAACGACCTCACTGCAGAACCAGAGTTTATAAACGACCTCACTGCAGAACCAGAGTTTATAAACGACCTCACTGCAGAACCAGAGTTTATAAACGACCTCACTGCAGAACTAGAGTTTATAAACGACCTCACTGCAGAACTAGAGTTTATAAACGACCTCACTGCAGAACCAGAGTTTATAAACGACCTCACTGCAGAAATAGAGTTTATAAACGACCTCACTGCAGAACCAGAGTTTATAAACGACCTCACTGCAGAACTAGAGTTTATAAACGACCTCACTGCAGAACCAGAGTTTATAAACGACCTCACTGCAGAACCAGAGTTTATAAACGACCTCACTGCAGGACCAGAGTTTATAAACGACCTCACTGCAGAACTAGAGTTTATAAACGACCTCACTGCAGAACCAGAGTTTATAAACCACCTCACTGCAGAACTAGAGTTTATAAACGACCTCACTCACTGCAGGACCAGAGTTTATAAACAATCTCACTGCAGAACTAGAGTTTATAAACGACCTCACTGCAGACCAGAGTTTATAAACGACCTCACTGCAGAACTAGAGTTTATAAACGACCTCACTGCAGAACCAGAGTTTATAATCGACCTCACTGCAGGACCAGAGTTTATAAACGACCTCACTGCAGGACCAGAGTTTATAAACCACCTCACTGCAGACCAGAGTTTATAATCGACCTCACTGCAGGACCAGAGTTTATAAACGACCTCACTGCAGGACTAGAGTTTATAAAAGACCTCACTGCAGGACCAGAGTTTATAAACGACCTCACTGCAGAACCAGAGTTTATAAACGACCTCACTGCAGGACTAGAGTTTATAAAAGACCTCACTGCAGAACCAGAGTTTATAAACGACCTCACTGCAGAACTAGAGTTTATAAACGACCTCACTGCAGAACAAGAGTTTATAAACGACCTCACTGCAGAACATGAGTTTATAAACGACCTCACTGCAGGACTAGAGTTTATAAACGACCTCACTGCAGAACTAGAGTTTATAAACGACCTCACTGCAGAACCAGAGTTTATAAACGACCTCACTGCAGGACTAGAGTTTATAAACGACCTCACTGCAGAACTAGAGTTTATAAACGACCTCACTGCAGAACTAGAGTTTATAAAACGACCTCACTGCAGAACTAGAGTTTATAAACGACCCTCACTGCAGAACTAGAGTTTATAAAAGACCTCACTGCAGAACTAGAGTTTATAAACGAAATCACTGCAGAACCAGAGTTTATAAACGACCTCACTGCAGAACTAGAGTTTATAAACGACCTCACTGCAGGACTAGAGTTTATAAACGACCTCACTGCAGAACTAGAGTTTATAAACGACCTCACTGCAGAACCAGAGTTTATAAACGACCTCACTGCAGAACCAGAGTTTATAAACGACCTCACTGCAGGACTAGAGTTTATAAACGACCTCACTGCAGAAATAGAGTTTATAAACGACCTCACTGCAGAACTAGAGTTTATAAACGACCTCACTGCAGAACTAGAGTTTATAAAAGACCTCACTGCAGAACTAGAGTTTATAAACGACCTCACTGCAGAACCAGAGTTTATAAACGACCTCACTGCAGAACTAGAGTTTATAAACGACCTCACTGCAGAACTAGAGTTTATAAACGACCTCACTGCAGAACCAGAGTTTATAAACGACCTCACTGCAGACTAGAGTTTATAAACGACCTCACTGCAGAACCAGAGTTTATAAACCACCTCACTGCAGAACCAGAGTTTATAAACCACCTCACTGCAGAACAAGTTTATAAATGACCTCACTGCAGGACTAGAGTTTATAAACGACCTCACTGCAGAACCAGAGTTTATAACGACCCTCACTGCAGAACCAGAGTTTATGAACGACCTCACTGCAGACCAGAGTTTATAAAACGACCTCACTGCAGAACTAGAGTTTATAAACGACCTCACTGCAGAACTAGAGTTTATAAACGACCTCACTGCAGAACCAGAGTTTATAAACGACCTCACTGCAGAAATAGAGTTTATAAACGACCTCACTGCAGAAATAGAGTTTATAAACGACCTCACTGCAGAACCAGAGTTTATAAACGACCTCACTGCAGAACTAGAGTTTATAAACGACCTCACTGCAGAACCAGAGTTTATAAACGACCTCACTGCAGAACTAGAGTTTATAAACGACCTCACTGCAGAACTAGAGTTTATAAACGACCTCACTGCAGAACCAGAGTTTATAAACGACCTCACTGCAGGACTAGAGTTTATAAACGACCTCACTGCAGAACCAGAGTTTATAAACCACCTCACTGCAGAACCAGAGTTTATAAACCACCTCACTGCAGAACTAGAGTTTATAAATGACCTCACTGCAGGACTAGAGTTTATAAACGACCTCACTGCAAAACCAGAGTTTATAAACGACCTCACTGCAGAACCAGAGTTTATAAACGACCTCACTGCAGGACCAGAGTTTATAAACGACCTCACTGCAGAACTAGAGTTTATAAACGACCTCACTGCAGAACTAGAGTTTATAAACGACCTCACTGCAGAACCAGAGTTTATAAACGACCTCACTGCAGAAATAGAGTTTATAAAAACGACCTCACTGCAGAACCAGAGTTTATAAACGACCTCACTGCAGAACTAGAGTTTATAAACGACCTCACTGCAGAACCAGAGTTTATAAACGACCTCACTGCAGAACTAGAGTTTATAAACGACCTCACTGCAGAACCAGAGTTTATAAACGACCTCACTGCAGAACCAGAGTTTATAAACGACCTCACTGCAGGACCAGAGTTTATAAACGACCTCACTGCAGAACTAGAGTTTATAAACGACCTCACTGCAGAACCAGAGTTTATAAACCACCTCACTGCAGAACTAGAGTTTATAAACGACCTCACTGCAGGACCAGAGTTTATAAACAATCTCACTGCAGAACTAGAGTTTATAAACGACCTCACTGCAGGACCAGAGTTTATAAACGACCTCACTGCAGAACTAGAGTTTATAAACGACCTCACTGCAGAACCAGAGTTTATAATCGACCTCACTGCAGGACCAGAGTTTATAAACGACCTCACTGCAGGACCAGAGTTTATAAACCACCTCACTGCAGGACCAGAGTTTATAATCGACCTCACTGCAGGACCAGAGTTTATAAACGACCTCACTGCAGGACTAGAGTTTATAAAAGACCTCACTGCAGAACCAGAGTTTATAAACGACCTCACTGCAGAACCAGAGTTTATAAACGACCTCACTGCAGGACTAGAGTTTATAAAAGACCTCACTGCAGAACCAGAGTTTATAAACGACCTCACTGCAGAACTAGAGTTTATAAACGACCTCACTGCAGAACCAGAGTTTATAAACGACCTCACTGCAGAACTAGAGTTTATAAAAGACCTCACTGCAGAACTAGAGTTTATAAACGACCTCACTGCAGAACTAGAGTTTATAAACGACCTCACTGCAGAACCAGAGTTTATAAACGACCTCACTGCAGAACTAGAGTTTATAAACGACCTCACTGCAGAACCAGAGTTTATAAACGACCTCACTGCAGAACTAGAGTTTATAAACGACCTCACTGCAGAACTAGAGTTTATAAACGACCTCACTGCAGAACTAGAGTTTATAAAAGACCTCACTGCAGAACTAGAGTTTATAAACGAAATCACTGCAGAACCAGAGTTTATAAACGACCTCACTGCAGAACTAGAGTTTATAAACGACCTCACTGCAGGACTAGAGTTTATAAACGACCTCACTGCAGAACTAGAGTTTATAAACGAAATCACTGCAGAACCAGAGTTTATTAACGACCTCACTGCAGAACTAGAGTTTATAAACGACCTCACTGCAGAACTAGAGTTTATAAACGAACTCACTGCAGAACCAGAGTTTATAAAAGACCTCACTGCAGGACTAGAGTTTATAAACGACCTCACTGCAGAACCAGAGTTTATAAACGACCTCACTGCAGGACTAGAGTTTATAAACGACCTCACTGCAGGACCAGAGTTTATAAACGACCTCACTGCAGAACCAGAGTTTATAAACGACCTCACTGCAGAACCAGAGTTTATAAACGACCTCACTGCAGAACCAGAGTTTATAAACGACCTCACTGCAGGACTAGAGTTTATAAACGACCTCACTGCAGAAATAGAGTTTATAAACGACCTCACTGCAGAACTAGAGTTTATAAACGACTCTCACTGCAGAACTAGAGTTTATAAAAGACCTCACTGCAGAACTAGAGTTTATAAACGACCTCACTGCAGAACCAGAGTTTATAAACGACCTCACTGCAGAACTAGAGTTTATAAACGACCTCACTGCAGAACTAGAGTTTATAAACGACCTCACTGCAGAACCAGAGTTTATAAACGACCTCACTGCAGGACTAGAGTTTATAAACGACCCTCACTGCAGAACCAGAGTTTATAAACCACCTCACTGCAGAACCAGAGTTTATAAACCACCTCACTGCAGAACTAGAGTTTATAAATGACCTCACTGCAGGACTAGAGTTTATAAACGACCTCACTGCAGAACCAGAGTTTATAAACGACCTCACTGCAGAACCAGAGTTTATAAACGACCTCACTGCAGAACTAGAGTTTATAAACGACCTCACTGCAGAACCAGAGTTTATAAACGACCTCACTGCACAACCAGAGTTTATAAACGACCTCACTGCAGGACCAGAGTTTATAAACGACCTCACTGCAGAACTAGAGTTTATAAACGACCTCACTGCAGAACCAGAGTTTATAAACCACCTCACTGCAGAACTAGAGTTTATAAACGACCTCACTGCAGGACCAGAGTTTATAAACAATCTCACTGCAGAACTAGAGTTTATAAACGACCTCACTGCAGGACCAGAGTTTATAAACGACCTCACTGCAGAACTAGAGTTTATAAACGACCTCACTGCAGAACCAGAGTTTATAATCGACCTCACTGCAGGACCAGAGTTTATAAACGACCTCACTGCAGGACCAGAGTTTATAAACCACCACTCACTGCAGGACCAGAGTTTATAATCGACCTCACTGCAGGACCAGAGTTTATAAACGACCTCACTGCAGGACTAGAGTTATAAAAGACCTCACTGCAGAACCAGAGTTTATAAACGACCTCACTGCAGAACCAGAGTTTATAAACGACCTCACTGCAGGACTAGAGTTTATAAAAGACCTCACTGCAGAACAAGAGTTTATAAACGACCTCACTGCAGAACTAGAGTTTATAAACGACCTCAGTGCAGAACTAGAGTTTATAAAAGACCTCACTGCAGAACTAGAGTTTA
>CM038719.1:147540-165608 GCA_021613375.1 Megaleporinus macrocephalus
AGTTTATAAAAGACCTCACTGCAGCCGTGTTTTACGGCTCGTGAATGAAAAATGCTTCCGGGCAGGAACTACATCGAGATGTCAACATAGGTTCTTCACAACCATGAACTCTCCACAGGGAACTAAATACCAGGAACATGTGGAGCAGGGCGGCGTCACCTCTGCTGACCGGTTCCAGTGGACGAGGGGCTGTTCATGACTGGAATCGTGTACTCAGGTCGGAGGAATCTGGTTTCTGGCTGTAAGTGAATGATGGGTTTTGAGTTTGTTGTAGAATCAGGGCTGGGTATCAGGTGTGGTTCGAGCTGGAGGAGCTCTGGGAAGTTCTGGGGTTTTAATGGATCCTTCGGTTGAGGTGAGAGTAAATTTAAAGCACAGTGCCGACATTGAGCTGCCGGACAACCACGTCTTACTGAGAACATAGCATTCCTATAATGTGACAGACTGGTCTGATGAACATTCTGGAACATCTGTGGGCTGAACTGGAACACCAAGTAAGATTCCAGAGAAGCGTCTACGGAATCTGGTGGGACTGTGAATGTGGTGTCCATTCAGCTTTGGATCCTTGCTTTGTCCAGTGACGTGAACTGCTCTCCATATTGTGCTCACTGGAATTAACGTGTGTTTAAAGTAGGTCTTGTATTTAGACTTTTAGTTGCTATTGATGAGATTTATCAGGACCTCCTACACAACTGACCACCAAAGCTTCTGTGGTCAACAAGAAGATTTAACTGGCCTGCTCTCGTTTACAGTGAAGTAGAAAAGCCTAGCAACCACCTGGGACACCACAGCGGTGACTGTAGTGTGATGCTGTTTCAGCACAGCATCTCAGTGGAAGCTCCGCTCAGCTGTGTTTCTGACATTGCTTGTGTTTTCGGCTGCGCAGCAGATGGACGTTGGTCTGCTTGAACCACTGACCCATGATCCGTTCCCTCCAAGCCCACTGACACTATCACCCCCCGTCTGAGGGGAAAGAAGCCCAGCGTTGGTCAGTGGTCTTCAAATACCCACAGAACTCCGCTGGGCTGGACCTCCTGCAACAAACAACAACAAGCCCCCAGCAGTGCAGCTGTCACAGCAATCAGCGGAGGAGCCAATCAGGTGAGACAACTTCGTCAACGCGTTTGCATTAATAACTAGGGCGGACTGCGAGGGCGGGCGGCGAGGGCGGACGGCGAGGGCGGGCGGCGAGGGCGGACTGCGATGGTGGGTGGCGAGGGCGGACTGCGATGGTGGGCGGCGAGGGTGGACGGCGAGGGCGGACGGCGAGGGCGGACTGCGATGGTGGGCGGCGAGGGCGGACTGCGATGGTGGGCGGCGAGGGTGGACGGCGACGGTGGCCGGCGAGGGTGGACGGCGAGGGTGGGCGCCGAGGGTGGACGGCGAGGGTGGACTGCGATGGTGGGCGGCAAGGGTGGTCGGCGAGGGTGGACTGCGATGGTGGGCGGCGAGGGTGGGCGGCGAGGGTGGACTGCGATGGTGGGCGGCGAGGGTGGGCGGCGAGGGTGGGCGGCGGGCAGTTATCTGGGCTGTGATCTGAGTTTTTTTATATTCACCTTTCTTAACAGATGTTATCAGAAAACAGCTCAACAGAAATCCAGGTCCAAGCACCAGTGAGCGTCGCCAGGGGCAACAGGGCAGAAACAACTTCCTCAGAGCATCAGACCCATCAGAGAGCCAGCTGGGTGTTCATGAGGCAGGAGGAGAGAACGTCTGAGATCAAACAGGAACACAGGATCACCGCATCAGACCACACAGGATCAATTCAGTATCAGACCACACAGGATCAATTCAGTATCAGACCACACAGAATCAATTCAGTATCCGACCACACAGGATCAATTCAGCATCAGACCACACAGGATCAATTCAGTATCAGACCACACAGGATCAATTCAGTATCAGACCACACAGGATCAATTCAGTATCAAACCACACAGAATCAATTCAGTATCAGACCACACAGGATCAATTCAGCATCAGACCACACAGAATCAATTCAGTATCAGACCACACAGGATCAATTCAGTATCAGACCACACAGGATCAATTCAGTATCAGACCACACAGGATCAATTCAGTATCAGACCACACAGGATCAATTCAGTATCAAACCACACAGAATCAATTCAGTATCCGACCACACAGGATCAATTCAGCATCAGACCACACAGGATCAATTCAGTATCAAACCACACAGAATCAATTCAGTATCCGACCACACAGGATCAATTCAGCATCAGACCACACAGGATCAATTCAGTATCAGACCACACAGGATCAATTCAGTATCAGACCACACAGGATCAATTCAGTATCAGACCACACAGAATCAATTCAGTATCAGACCATACAGGATCAATTCAGCATCAGACCACACAGGATCAATTCAGTATCAGACCACACAGAATCAATTCAGTATCAGACCATACAGGATCAATTCAGTATCAGACCACACAGAATCAATTCAGTATCAGACCATACAGGATCAATTCAGCATCAGACCACACAGGATCAATTCAGCATCAGACCACACAGGATCAATTCAGCATCAGACCACACAGAATCAATTCAGCATCAGACCACACAGAATCAATTCAGTATCAGACCATACAGGATCAATTCAGTATCAGACCACACAGAATCAATTCAGTATCAGACCATACAGGATCAATTCAGCATCAGACCATACAGGATCAATTCAGCATCAGACCACACAGGATCAATTCAGCATCAGACCACACAGGATCAATTCAGCATCAGACCACACAGGATCAATTCAGTATCAGACCACACAGAATCAATTCAGTATCAGACCACACAGAATCAATTCAGTATCAGACCACACAGGATCAATTCAGTATCAGACCACACAGAATCAATTCAGCATCAGACCACACAGAATCAATTCAGCATCAGACCACACAGGATCAATTCAGTATCAGACCACACAATACTAAACAATGCTGCACAACACTGCACAATACTACACAATACTAAACAATACTACAAAATACTAAACGATACTACCCAATACTAAACAATACTACACAATACTATACAATACTACACAATACTAAACAATGCTGCACAACACTGCACAATACTACACAATACTACACAATACTACACAACACTAAACAATACTACAAAATACTAAACGATACTACACAATAATAAACAATACTACACAATACTATACAATACTACACAATACTAAACAATGCTGCACAACACTGCACAATACTGCACAATACTATACAATACTAAACAATACTACACAATACTAAACAATGCTGCACAACACTGCACAATACTGCACAATACTATACAATACTAAACAATACTACACAATACTAAACAATGCTGCACAACACTGCACAATACTACACAATACTATACAATACTGCACAATACTAAACAATGCTACAAAATACTAAACGATACTACACAATACTAAACAATACTACACAATACTAAACAATGCTGCACAACACTGCACAATACTACAAAATACTATACAATACTAAGCAATACTACACAATACTACACAATACTAAACAATACTACATAATACTACACAATACTACACAACACTAAACAATACTACATAATACTACACAATACTACACAGTGCTACAAAATACTAAACAATACTACACAACACTGCACAACACTACACAATACTACACAATACTACAAAATACTAAACAATACTACACAATACTAAACAATACTACATAATACTACACAATACTACACAGCACTAGACAATACTACATAAAACTACACAATACTACACAACACTAAACAATACTACACAACACTGCACAATACTACACAATACTATACAATACTACAAAATACTAAACAATACTATACAATACTACAATACTACACAATACTACACAACACTACACACTACTACACAGCACTACACAATACTACACAACACTAAACAATACTACACAGCACTAGACAATACTACATAATACTACACAATACTACACAACACTAAACAATACTACATAATACTACACAATACTACAAAATACTAAACAATACTAAACAATACTACAGAATACTACACAATACTACACAACACTGTACAAAACTACACAATACTATACAATACTACAATACTACACAATACTACACAACACTACACAATACTACACAGCACTACACAATATGACACAACACTACACAATACTAAACAATATTACACAACACTACAAAATACTAAACAATACTACAGAATACTACACAATATGACACAACACTACACAATACTAAACAATACTAAACAATACTACACAATACTACAAAATACTAAACAATACTACACAGTACTACACAATATGACACAACACTACACAATACTATACAATACTACACAATACTACACAACACTACACAGTACTACACAATATGACACAACACTACACAATACTAACAATACTACACAATACTACACAATACGACACAACACTACACAATACTAAACAATACTACACAATACTACAAAATACTAAACAATACTACACAATACTACACAGCACTGTACAACACTAAACAATACTAAACAATACTACACAATACTACAAAATACTAAACAATACTACAAAATACTAAACAATACTACACAACACTGCACAAAACTACACAATACTACACAATACTACACAGTACTACACAATATGACACAACACTACACAATACTAAACAATACTACACAATACTACACAATACTACTACATCAAAACTAGGTACCACACAGGCAGTGCTCCATTTCACCTCCATGGCTCTGCTTTGAGAACTCTCCTGGTTTGGGAGTAGCTCCTCATGTCTCCTCGGTTTGTTTACGCTCAGGCTTTGATGTAGTCAGGTGAAATGTAAACATGATTTTCTCACTAAAAACAAACACTGAGTCGAGGAGTAAACAGACTCCGGTGACGCTGCGAGATGATTCGGTGAAGACTGAGTCCTTCAGCTCATACGCTCCGGCTCAGAACTTCAGTGACGATGGCGAGACCACCGGTCAGTGCCTGCGCTGTACGTCCCACTGGATAAACTATAAGACAGCGGATCTCCGGCGGTCCGCATCTCTACTCGCTTCTATTCAATCAGCAAAGTCAGGACTGAAGATCAGGAACGCTCTGAACCTCTGACCTGTTCTGCTGATGTTCTGCTGATGTTCTTCTGATGTTCTGCTGATGTTCTGCTGATGTTCTGCTGATGTTCTGCTGTCAGTGTTTGGTGCTGTGATCTATTATTACAGGACTATGGTCGTGTGGCCCGGAGCAAAACTGGTGAAGCGTTAACCCTCTCCTTGACTTATCCAAACCCCAAACATCTAATATTTATAAACATCTTACTGTGTTTCTCAGAGTCGACGTCTAGAACTCACAACTACTGACTGTTTTATAGATTTCACACACAGAGTAACCTTCCCTCCACACTAGGTCAAGTCAAGTCAATTTTATTTATATAGCGCTTTTTACAACGATGTTGTCTCAAAGCAGCTTTACAGAGTTTTGAAAACAGTTATAACATATATTCCCCAGTGAGCAAGCCAGAGGCAACAGTGGCAAGGAAAAACTCCCTCAACTGGAGGAAGAAACCTTGGGAGGAACCAGACTCACAAGGGGAGACCCATCCTCCTCTGGTCAAACAGTATTTACAGTTTGAACTAAATACCAAAGAAAGGAGTCTCTGTTTGAAATCTGGATAGCAAAGCTTTAGAAGCTGCACAGATAGAGGCAGTGTATGACTGAGGCAGTCTCTGGCTGAGGCAGTCTATGACAGTCTTTATGTAAAGTGGGCGTGAGCTGAAACAGTCCCATCCTATCTCAGTGCTGGTGCATCTGGATGGCACAGTGATGTAACTGAGGGTGTAGCAGTAAATGGACAGGTGAGCTGGCTGGTGATGGTGGGGTGATGGCCCGATGATCAGTCCTTCAACAGCCTTCAACAGACAGGAGGACAGTCATTTCCTCAGGAAGAGTAAAGAGAAAGAGTTAGTTGGGCTCAGGAGTAAGACTGTAGAGAATATGAATTTTCAGAATTTTAGAGTGTGGTTGGTGACTCCGGCAGATCTAACTATAACAGCCTAAACTAAAAGGAGAGAACCAGAAGGTAACATGGACATGAGAGTACCCTGAGACACTGGGGTCCCCCCACTCCACCATCAACAAACCTGTGTGATCGCGTGAAGTGTTGGAACAACAGCACCAACATCTCAGTTTACCATAAACCTCTGTGTCCAAGAACCCCCAGATCTCCTGCCTTTATCTAAAAGAGAAGATTAATAACCAAAAGCTACACTAAACAAGTATGTTTTTAGTCTAGACTTAAATATTGAGACTGTGTCAGAGTCCCGAACATTAACTGGGAGATTATTCCACAATTTTGGGGCTTTGTAGGAAAAAGCTCTTCCCCCCATTGTAGTCTTCTGAATTTTAGGAACTATTAGAAAACCAGCATCCTGTGATCTGAGTGAACGTGGCGGTTCATAATAGGAAATTAAATCTTGCAGGTACTCCGGTGTGAGACCGTGCAGGGTTTTATACGTCAGTAATAGAATTTTATAGTCGATACGGAATTTAACAGGAAGCCAGTGTAGCGCTGATAAAACTGGACTGATGTGATCAAATTTCCTGGTTTTAGTTAGTACTCTAGCTGCAGCGTTCTGAACTAACTGAAGTTTATTCAGGTTCCTGCTGGAGCATCCTGACAATAATGCATTACAGTAATCTAGCCTTGAGGTTATAAAGGCATGTATCAACTTTTCAGCATCAGACACAGATAACGCATTTCTTAACTTTGAAATGTTTCGTAGGTGAAGAAACGCTGTTCTTGTAATATTACCGATGTGTTGATTAAATGTCAGATCTGAGTCAATTGTTACACCAAGATTTTTGGCTACTGAACCAGGAACTACAGAGAAGTCAGCAAGATTTAACATTAAATCTGAACATGTAGTCCGAGCAGCCTTTGGGCCGAGGAGGAGAACTTCCGTTTTATCTGGGTTTAAAAGAAGGAAGTTCTGTAGCATCCAAAGTCTAATATCTCTTACACAATCTTCTATCTTATTTAATCTGGATTTGTCATCTGGTTTGGCTGATATGTACAGTTGTGTATCATCGGCATAACAGTGGAAACTAATTCCATGTCTATTTATAACTGAGCCTAATGGTAGCATATATAGTGTAAATAACAGAGGACCTAAAACAGAACCTTGTGGAACTCCATATTTCACTTTTGTAGTGTTAGACGATACATTATTTATCTTTACAAACTGAAAGCGATCACTAAGGTAAGATGTGAACCAGGATAACGCTGTTCCTGTGATTCCAACTATATTTTCTAACCTGTCCAAGAGAATAGTGTGATCTATAGTGTCAAAAGCTGCACTTAGATCTAGTAACACCAGTAGAGATACGTGGCCCTGATCAGAGGCAAGAAGAAGATCATTTGTTATCTTAACTAAAGCTGTCTCTGTGCTGTGATGTGGCCTAAAACCAGATTGGAATTTTTCATATATGTTGTTCTTATGTAGATGAGAACAGAGTTGTCGAGCTACAGCCTTTTCTAAAATCTTAGAGATAAAAGGTAAATTGGAAATAGGTCTATAACTAGACAGTTCTCTGGGGTCAAGATTTGGCTTCTTTATCAAGGGTTTTATCACAGCTAGTTTAAAAGACTTAGGTACATGACCCAGACTAAGAGAAGAGTTGATGATAGTTAAGATAGGTTTAATAATAGCTGGTAATACTTGTTTCAATAGGCTTGTTGGAATCATATCAAGTGTGCATGTAGCAGAAGTTGAGGAAGAGATAAGTTTTTCTAGTTCTGTCTGCTGTAGTGGAGAAAATGTTTCTAGTCTTTCTTCTAAAATCACATTTTGTGCTGTTTGAGCCAAACCGGATGAAGGATAGGTTACTCGTATTGGTAGAACTTTTTGTCTAATATTCTCGATTTTGCTATTGAAAAAGTCCATGAAATCATTGCTGCTGTGGTTGGCGGGTATTTGAGGTTCAGATCCTGCCTGATTTTTGGTAAGTTTTGCGATGGTGCTAAATAAAACTCTAGGATTGTTTTTGTTGTGTTCGATGAGTGTGGACAGGTATGCTGAGCGTGTTTTAATAAGTGCCTTTCTGTAACTGCTAAGGCTGTCCTTCCAAGCAGAGTGAAATACCTCTAGCTTGGTCACTCTCCATTTGCGTTCTAATTTCCGTACTGTCTGTCTTAAGGTGCGTACTTCATTGTTGTACCATGGAGCGAGCTTTTTTTGTTGCATCTTTTTAATTTTTATAGGTGCAACGTTGTCTAAAGTTAGTCGGAGCGTATTTTCTACGCAGTCAGTTATTCTGTCTAGCTCTGTTGGGTCTGATGATGGAAAAATTATGGTTGATAAATCTGGAAGAGTTTCAATAAAGTTCTGAGATGTATTTGGCATTATTGAACGTTTCATGCAATAACGGGGTGATGTACATACATTTTTACTAAGACTCAATTCATATGAAATTAGGTAGTGATCTGAAACTACTGAAGTCTGTGGAAGAACAGTAAGATTATGTATATCAACACCTAAAGTCAAAACTAGATCTAGTGTGTGATTACAGGAATGTGTAGGCCCTATTACATTCTGAGTGAGACCTATAGAGTCTAAGATAGATGAAAAAGCCTTTTTTAATGGATCTGCTGAGTTTTCAAAGTGAATATTAAAATCTCCTGCGATTATTAGTTTTTTCAGCGCTCACTGCTAGATCTGCAACAAAGTCACTAAATTCTTTTAAGAACTCAGAATAAGGTCCTGGTGGTCTATAAATGCTGACTAGGGTGAGTACACTTCTATTAGTGGTCGGATTGGTGATGTTTATGAGAAGAATTTCAAAAGAATTGAAAGTGAGATTGTGTTTCTGACTTATGTCTAATGAATTTTTATGAATGACACATATACCCCCTCCTTTACCGGACAGTCTGGGGCTGTGTACATACTTATAGCCTATGGGGGTGGCTTCATTTAATGCCAAATATTCCTCAGGTTTAATCCATGTTTCTACGAGACATAACACATCAATTTTATGGTAGGTTATTGTATCATTTACAATGACAGCCTTAGAGTTCAGTGATCTTATATTAAATAAACCAAACCTTAATTCAGAAACACTGCAGCTAGACACTGGATCTAATATTCTTATATTAACTAAGTTATTTAAACAAACTGATTTAGATTTTCTAAGTTTGTGTTTAATTCGGGGCAGTGAAACAGTCTCAATATAGTTGTACCTAGGTGACGTCTCAAGGCAGCGAGCAGACGGTCGGTTTAGCCTGTTTGTCTGCTGCCTGGTCTCGGCTCTGGACAGTCAGCAACTACCTCCGCTGCTCTGCCGACTAACTAAGAACACTAGGGGGCAGTGAAACACACACATACACACACTAGTGAACACACACACTTGGGGGCAGTGAAACACACACATACACACACTAGTGAACACACACACTAGGGGTAGTGAAACACACATATACACACACTAGTGAACACACACACTAGGGGTAGTGAAACACACATATACACACACTAATGAAAACACACACTAGGGGCAGCGAAACACTCACATATACACACAGTAGTGAACATACACACTAGGGATCAATGAAACACAAACTAGTAAACACACACATTAGGAAACAGTAAAACACCCACTAGGGAACACATACACTTGTGAACACACACTAGCGGGCTGTGAAACACTCACATACACACTAGTGAACACACACGCTAGTGAACATACATGCTAGTGAACACACACTAGCGGGCTGTAAAACACCCACATACACACACTAGTGAACACACACACCAGGGAACAGTGAAACACCCACATACACACACACTAGTGAACACACACAAGTGAACATACACACTAAGGGGCAGTGAGACACTACTGGGGGGTAGTTGGGGGTCTGGTGTTCGAGGGAACTTTAGTCGTGTCAATTCAGGGGATCAAACCAGCAACATCCAGTTCTTGACTTAGAAGCTACTTGAGGTTCAGTACAGATCAAACATTCAGAACCTCCACCGCTCATTACCTCCACCACAACATGCTACCAGAAATACACTATTAACACGAGGAGGCGCTTCCTCCCCCTCCTCCCTCCCTGGAACCCACAACCCTCCTCCGGCTGGAAGTGTGGAACCCGGCCCGTCTGCAGAATTCCTCTCCGCCTCAGAGAACCGGGACGAGAGTAATTAACGTAAACCGACAACATGATTCTGCTGCGACGTCTCAGAACTTCTAACACGTGTAAAGAACAGAAGGTGTAATCAAGCTCACAGCAGGAGAAAGAAGCCCCCCGCCTTTGTTTTTAACTCCCCCCACCACCACCCCATCACCCCCCGCCCCATCCCTCCGCCCCTTCCCCTGAGAATAAAAGGGCAGGAGAATTTATAGAATCCTCTGAAGGCCGAGAGCTACTGTCGCCCTCCGGCTACAAACAACACCTCACGTAATTATTTGTAGGACCACCAATTAAAGAACGAGACTGACAGCAGCGGAGCGTCGCCCCCCGTCCTCCCGCCCCCCCGTCCTCCTGCCCCCCGTCTCTTTCTCCCAGACGCCGCGTTCGGCATCTCAGACCGCTCTTTATTCCAGTGGCCGCTCGCTGATCCCCTCTAACACGCAGGGCTCCTTTACCAGTGGCAGGAAAAGCAGTGGTGGTGTCTCCGCCCCTTCGGCACACCGGACCCTCCGGACCCTCCGGACAGAGAGGCTGACCTGAGACGAACGACAGCGGCGTGAGACGAAGAGGTGGGACGTAATGATCCTGCTCTCCTTACAGGACAGGACTGTTTTCTCTGTAGTGACTCCCTAGACTGAAACTTAGACTGGAACATAGACCTATAACTTAGACTGGAACTTAGACTGGAACTTAGACCTATAACTTAGACTGGAACTTAGACTGGAACTTAGACTGAAACTTAGACTGGAACTTAGACCTATAACTTAGACTGGAACTTAGACTGGAACTTAGACCTATAACTTAGACTGGAATTTAGACCTATAACTTAGACTGGAACTTAGACTGGAACTTAAACCTATAACTTAGACTGGAACTTAGACCTATAACTTAGACTGAAACTTAGACTGGAACTTAGACATATAACTTAGACTGGAACTTAGACCTATAACTTAGACTGGAACTTAGACCTATAACTTAGACTGGAACTTAAACTGAAACTTAGGCTGGAACTTAGACTGAAACTTAGACTGGAACTTAGACCTATAACTTAGACTGGAACTTAGACTGGAACTTGGACCTATAAATTAGACTGGAATTTAGACTAGAACTTGGACTGGAACTTAGACCTATAACTTAGACTGTAACTTAGACCTGTAACTTAGACTTGAATTTAGACTAGAACTTAAACTAAAACTTAGACTGTAACTTAGACTCGAACTTAGACCTGTAACTTAGAGTGGAACTAAGACCTATAACTTAGATTGGAACTTACACTGAAACTAACACTGGAACTTAGACCTATAACTTAGACTGGAATTTAGACCTGTAACTAACACTGGAACTTAGACCTATAACTTAGACTGGAATTTAGACCTGTAACTTAGACTGGAACTTACACTGAAACTTACATTAGAACTTAGACTGGAACTTAGACTGGAACTTAGACCTGTAACTTAGAGTGGAACTAAGACCTATAACTTAGACTGGAACTTACACTGAAACTAACACTGGAACTTACACTGAAACTTACACTGGAAGTTAGACTGGAACTTAGATTGGAACTTAGACCTGGAACTTAGACTGGAACTTAGAGTGAAACTTAGACTGGAATTAGACTGGAACTTAGATTGGAACTTAGACCTATAACTTAGACTGGAACTTAGAGCTGGAACTTACACTGAAACTTATACTGGAACTTACACTGAAACTTACACTAGAACTTAGACTGGAACTTAGACCTATAACTTAGACTGGAACTTAGACTGGAACTTAGACTGGAACTTAGACCTGTAACTCAGACTGGAACTTAGACTGGAACTTAAACTGTAACTTAGACCTGTAACTTAGACTGGAATTTAGACTAGAACTTAGACTGAAACTTAGACTGGAACTTAGACTGGAACTTAGACCTGTAACTTAGACTGTAACTTACACTGAAACTTAGACCGGTTACTTAGACTGGAATTTAGACTGGAATTTAGACTAGAACTTAGACTGAAACTTAGACTGGAATTTAGACTGGAACTTAAACTGGAACTTAGATTGCAATTTAGATTGAAACTTAGACTGGAATTTAGACTAGAACTTAGACTGGAACTTTAATCAGTACTGTTATTCAGTATCATTAATAGGTATTTATATTCAGTACTGTTAATCAGTATTATTATTCAGTATCATTAATAAGTATTTATGTTCAGTATCATTAATAAGTATTTATATTCAGTACTGTTAATCTGTATTATTATTCAGTATCATTAATCAGTATCGTTAATCAGTACCGTTATTTAGTATCATTATTTAGTATCGTTAATCAGTACCGTTATTCAGTATCATTATTTAGTATTGTTAATCAGTACCGTTATTCAGTATCATTATTTAGTATCGTTAATCAGTACCGTTATTCAGTATCATTATTTAGTATCGTTAATCAGTACCGTTATTCAGTATCATTATTTAGTATCGTTAATCAGTACCATTATTCAGTATCATTATTTAGTATCGTTAATCAGTACCGTTATTCAGTATCATTATTTAGTATCGTTAATCAGTATCATTAATAAGTATTTATATTCAGTACCGTTAATCAGTATTATTATTTAGTATCATTACTGGAACTTAGACTGGAACTTAGACCTATAACTTAGACTGGAACTTAGACCTATAACTTAGACTGGAACTTAGACCTAGACCTCTTAGTCTGGGTCATGTACCTAAGTCTTTTAAACTAGCTGTGATAAAACCCTTGATAAAGAAGCCAAATCTTGACCCCAGAGAACTGTCCAGTTATAGACCCATTTCCAATTTACCTTTTATCTCTAAGATTTTAGAAAAGGCTGTAGCTCGACAACTCTGTTCTCATCTACATAAGAACAACATATATGAAAAATTCCAATCTGGTTTTAGGCCACATCACAGCACAGAGACAGCTTTAGTTAAGATAACAAATGATCTTCTTCTTGTCTCTGATCAGGGCCACGTATCTCTACTGGTGTTACTAGATCTAAGTGCAGCTTTTACACTATAGATCAGATATTCTCTCAGACAGACTAGAAAATATAGTTGGAATCACAGGAACAGCGTTATCCTGGTTCACATCTTACCTTAGTGATCGCTTTCAGTTTGTAAAGATAAATAATGTATCATCTAATTATACAAGAGTGAAATATGGAGTTCCACAAGGTTCTGTTTTAGGTCCTCTGTTATTTACACTATATATGCTACCATTAGGCTCAGTTATAAATAGACATGGAATTAGTTTCCACTGTTATGCTGATGATACACAACTGTACATATCAGACCAGATGATAAATCCAGATTAGATAAGATAGAAGATTGTGTAAGAGATATTAGACTTTGGATGCTGCAGAACTTCCTTCTTTTAAACCCAGATAAAACGGAAGTTCTCCTCCTCGGCCCAAAGGCTGCTCGGACTAAATGTTCAGATTTAATGTTAAATCTCGCTGATTTCTCTGTAGTTTCTGGTTCAGTAGTTTCTGGTTCAGTAGTTTCTGGTTCAGTAGTTATAAATCTCGGTGTGTTTGACTCAGATCTGGGGAAGCTTTTTCCTACAAAGCCCCCAAACTGTGGAATAATCTCCCAGTTAATGTTCGGACACAGTCTCAATATTTAAGTCTAGACTGAAAACATACTTGTTTAGTATCTTCTGGTAATTAATCTTCTCTTTTAGATAAAGGCAGGAGATCTGGGGGTTCTTGGACACAGAGGTTTATGGTAAACTGAGATGTTGGTGCTGTTGTTCCACCACTTCACGCGATCACACAGGTTTGTTGATGGTGGAGTGGGGGAACCCCAGTGTCTCAGGGTGGTCTCATGTCTATGTTCTTCTGGTTCTCTCCTTTTAGTTTAGGCTGTTATAGTTAGATCTGCCGGAGTCTCCAGCCACACTCTAAAATTCTGAATATTCACCTCCTCACCATCACCAGCCAGCTCACCTCCTCACCATCACCAGCCAGCTCACCTCCTCACCATCACCAGCCAACTCACCTCCCCACCATCACCAGCCAGCTCACCTCCTCACCATCACCAGCCAGCTCACCTCCCCACCATCACCAGCCAGCTCACCTCCTCACCATCACCAGCCAGCTCACCTCCTCACCATCACCAGCAAACTCACCTGTCCATTTACTGCTACACCCTCAGTTACATCACTGTTCCATCCAGATGCACCAGCACTGAGATAGGATGGGACTGTTTCAGCTCACGCCCACTTTACATAAAGACTCAGTCAGAGAGTGCCTCAGTCATACACTGCCTCAGTCATACACTGCCTCAGTCATACACTGCCTCAGTCATACACTGCCTCAGTCAGAGACTGCCTCAGTCAGAGACTGCCTCAGTCATACACTGCCTCAGTCAGAGACTGCCTCAGTCATACACTGCCTCAGTCAGAGACTGCCTCAGTCATACACTGCCTCAGTCAGAGACTGCCTCAGTCAGAGACTGCCTCAGTCATACACTGCCTCAGTCATACACTGCCTCAGTCAGAGACTGCCTCAGTCAGAGACTGCCTCAGTCATACACTGCCTCAGTCAGAGACTGCCTCAGTCAGAGACTGCCTCAGTCAGAGACTGTGCAGCTTCTAAAGCTTTCTATCCAGATTTCAAACAGAGACTCTTTTCTTTGGTATTCAGTTTAAACTGTAAATACTGTTTGACCAGAGGAGGACGGGTCTCCACTTGTGAGTCTGGTTCCTCCCAAGCTTTCTTCCTCCAGTCTGAGGGAGGTGTTCTTGCTCACTGGGGGGTGTATGTTATAACTGTCTGTTTTCAAAACTCTGTAATGCTGCTTTGAGACATTGTTGTAAAAAGCTCTATATAAATAAGCTTGACTTGACTTGACCTAGAACTTAGACTGGAACTTAGACTGGAACTTAGACCTATAACTTAGACTGGAACTTACACTGAAACTTACACTGGAACTTAGACTGGAACTTAGACTGGAACTTAGACCTGGAATTTAGACTGGAACTTATACTAGAACTTAAACTGGAACTTAGACCTATAACTTAGACTGGAACTTAGACTGGAACTTAGACCTATAACTTAGACTGGAACTTAGACCTATAACTCAGATTGTAACTTAGACTGGAACTTAGACTGGAACTTAGACTGGAACTTAGACCTGGAAATTAGACTGGAACTTAGACTGGAATTTAGACTGGAACTTATACTAGAACTTAAACTGAAACTTAGACTGGAACTTAGACCTGGAACTTAGACCTGGAACGTAGACCTGGAAATTAGACTGAAACTTAGACTGGAACTTAAACTGGAACTTAGACTGGAACTTAGACTGGAACCTAGACTGGAACATAAACTGGAACTTAGACCTGGAAATTAGACTGGAACTTATACTAGAACTTAGACCTGGAACGTAGACCTGGAACTTAGACTGGAACTTAGACTGGAACCTAGACTGGAACTTAAACTGGAACTTAGACTGGAACTTAGACCTATTACTTACACTGGAACTTAGACTGGAACTTAGACTGGAACTTAGACCTATTAATTAGACTGGAACTTAGACTGGAACTTAAACTGAAACTTAGACCGGGAACGTATCATTAATCAGTATCAATGTTCAGTATTCAGTATCCTTAATCAGTATCGTTAATCAGTACCATTATTCAGTATTGTTAATCAGTATCGTTAATCAGTACCGTTATTCAGTATTGTTAATCAGTACCGTTATTCAGTATTGTTAATCAGTATCGTTAATCAGTATTATTATTCTGTTTCGTTAATCAGTACCGTTATTCAGTATCGTTAATCAGTATCATTATTATCACAACCCACCATCCCCTCATATCACAGCCCACCATCCCCGATATCACAGCCCACCATCCCCGATATCACAGCCCACCATCCCCGATATCACAGCCCACCAACCCCTGATATCACAGCCAACCGTCCCCAATATTACAGCCCACCACCCCCAATATCACAGCTCCTCCACAGGGCTCTCCAGTCTCCACACCTGAGAGGAAGAGAGTGAGGGAGCGAGGGGGAGTGAGCGGAGGAGGAGAATGGAGGAGGACATGGAGCATATGGGGGTTGACTGCTAGGTGTCTCCTGGTAGTGAGAGTGAGTCAGAGCTTACCTGCGTCAGGCTGACAGTTTATTACGAGGACACATGCTGGAATTTACCTGCCTGTCCGCCTCGTACAGGTAGCAGGCAGGGTCACATGACAAAGGAGGGCTATTAGCCGTCTGACCGGCCCGGCGCACTGGAGCTCGTGACAAAGCCAGCCGGCTGGCGGGGGCTTATTTATATCCGCCGGGTGGGCGCGCGGATAAAGCTACAGACACTACTGACCCGGGAACAGCTGCTCTGACAGCACGCGCCACAGCCAATCACGCTTCAGCTCACTCTGTACACATATAACAGCACTGCTCACATACCTCACCAGACACCTTTTCCACGGCAACAGAGACGGTCACACCGCACGAGCATCAGATACACTACTGCCTCCTTGCACTCCAGTAAACACCACACTCTCTCCACTGGCCTACCGGAGGAGAGTGATCAGTACTGTCTACACATATACACACACATTTATACACATATACACACATATATACACACATATAGATACACATATACACACATATATACACATATACACACATTTATACACATATACACACATTTATACACATATACACACATATATACACACATATACACACATTTGTACACACATATACATTCACATATACACATATACACACATATATACACATATACACACATTTATACACATATACACACATATATACACACATATACACACATTTGTACACACATATACATTCACATATACACATATACACACATATATACACATATACACACATATATACACATATACACACATTTGTACACACATATACATTCACATATACACATATACACACATATATACACATATACACACATTTGTACACACATATACATTCACATATACACATATACACACATATATACACATATACACACATTTATACACACATACACATTCACATATACACATATACACACATATATACACATATGCACACATATATACACACATATACCTACACATATACACACATATATACATTCACATATACACATATACACACATATATACACATATGCACACATATATACACACATATACCTACACATATACACACATATATACACATATACACACATGTATACACACATATACACACATTTATACACATATACACACATATACACACATTTATACACATATACACACATATATACAAATATACACACATTTATACACACATATACACACATTTATACACATATACACACATATATATACACATTTATACACATATACACACATATATACACATATACACACATTTATACACATATACACACATATATACACATATACACACATATATACACAAATATACATACACATATACACACATATATAAACATATACACACATTTATACATATATATATATACACATATACACACATATATAAACATATACACACATATATACACACATATACACATATACACACATTTATACACATATACACAAATATATACACATATACACACATGTATACACATATACACACATATATACACATGTATACACATATACACACATATATACACACATACATTCACATATACACACACATACACATATACACACATTTATACACATATACACACATATATACACACATATACATACACATATACACACATATATACACATATACACACATTTATACACATATATACACATT
>CM038719.1:166608-195216 GCA_021613375.1 Megaleporinus macrocephalus
GAGTAGGACTGTTTGGAGTAAGGCTGTTTGGAGTAGGGATGTTTGGAGTAGGACTGTTTGGAGTAGGACTGGAGTGGAGCTGTTTGGAGTAGGACTGTTTGGAGTACGGCTGTTTGGAGTAAGGCTGTTTGGAGTAGGACTGTTTGGAGTAAGGCTGTTTGGAGTAGGACTGTTTGGAGTAGGACTGTTTGGAGTAAGGCTGTTTGGAGTAGGGATGTTTGGAGCAGGACTGTTTGGAGTAGGACTGGAGTGGAGCTGTTTGGAGTAAGGTTGTTTGGAGTACAGCTGTTTGGAGTAAGGCTGTTTGGAGTAGAACTGTTTGGAGTAAGACTGTTTGGAGTAAGGCTGTTTGGAGTAGAACTGTTTGGAGTGGAGCTGTTTGGAGTAAGGCTGTTTGGAGTAGGACTGTTTGGAGTAAGGCTGTTTGGAGTAGGACTGTTTGGAGTAGGACTGTTTGGAGTAAGGCTGTTTGGAGTAGGGATGTTTGGAGTAGGACTGTTTGGAGTAGGACTGGAGTAGGCCTGTTTGGAGTAGGACTGTTTGGAGTACAGCTGTTTGGAGTAAGGCTGTTTGGAGTAGTTCTGTTTGAAGTAGGGCTGTTTGGAGTAAAGCTGTTTGGATTAGAGCTGTTTCGAGTAGCGCTGTTTGGAGTAGTGCTGTTTGGAATAGGGCTGTTTGGAGTAGGGCTATTTGGAGTAAGGCTGTTTGGAGTAGGACTGTTTGGAGTAGGGCTGTTTGGAGTAGGACTGTTTGAAGTAGGCCTGTTTGGAGTAAGACTGTTTGGAGTAAGGCTGTTTGGATTAGAGCTGTTTGGAGTAGTGCTGTTTGGAATAGGGCTGTTTGGAGTAGGGCTGTTTGGAGTAAGGCTGTTTGGAGTAAGACTGTTTGGAGTAAGGCTGTTTGGAGTAGGACTATTTGGAGTAGGGCTGATTGGAGTTGGACTGTTTGGAGAAAGGCTGTTTGGAGTTGGGCTGTTTGTAGTAGTGCTGTTTGTAGTAGGACTGTTTGGAGTAGGACTGTTTGGAGTAGGGCTCTTTGGAGTAGGAGTAGGGCTCTTTGGAGTAGGACTGTTTCGAGAAAGGCTGTTTGGAGTAAGGTTGTTTGGAGTAGGACTGTTTGGAATACGGCTGTTTGGAGTAGAACTGTTTGGAGTGGAGCTGTTTGGAGTAAGGCTGTTTGGAGTAGGACTGTTTGGAGTCAGGCTGTTTGGAGTAGGACTGTTTGGAGTAAGGCTGTTTGGAGTAAGGCTGTTTGGAGTAGGACTGTTTGGAGTAAGGCTGTTTGGAGTAGGACTGTTTGGAGTAAGGCTGTTTGGAGTAAGGCTGTTTGGAGTAGGACTGTTTGGAGTACGGCTGTTTGGAGTAGGACTGTTTGGAGTAGGACTGTTTGGAGTGGAGCTGTTTGGAGTAGAGCTGTTTGGAGTAGGGCTGTTTGGAGTAAGGCTCTTTGGAGTAGGACTGTTTGGAGTAGGGATGTTTGGAGTAGGACTGTTTGAAGTAGGGCTGTGTGGAGTAGGACTGTTTGGCGTGGAGTTATTTGGAGTAGGACTGGAGTAGACATGTTTGTTGTAAGTCTGTTTGGAGTAGGACTGTTTGGAGTAGGGCTGTTTGGAGTAGGACTGTTTGGAGTAGGACTGTTTGGAGTGGAGCTGTTTGGAGTAGGACTGTTTGGAGTGGAGCTGTTTGGAGTAGGGCTGTTTGGAGTAAGGTTGTTTGGAGTAGGGCGGTTTGGAGTAGGACTGTTTGGAGTAGAGCTGTTTGGAGTAGGGCTGTTTGGAGTAGAGATGTTTGGACTGGAGCTGTTTGGAGTAAGGCTGTTTGGATTAGAGCTGTTTGGAGTAAGGCTGTTTGTAGTAGTGATGTTTGGAGTAGGGCTGTTTGGAGTAAAACTGGAGTAATTCTGTTTGGAGTAGGACTGTTTGGAGTAGGACTGTTTGGAGTAAGGCTGTTTGGAGTAGTTCTCTTTGAAGTAGCGCTGTTTGGAGTAAGGCTTTTTGGATTAGAGCTGTTTGGAGTAGCGCTGTTTGGAGTAAGGCTTTTTGGATTAGAGCTGTTTGGAGTAAGGCTGTTTGGAATAGGGCTGTTTGGAGTAGGGCTATTTGGAGTAAGGCTGTTTGGAGTAGGGCTATTTGGAGTAAGGCTGTTTGGAGTAGGACTTTTTGGAGTAGGGCTGTTTGGAGTAAGGCTGTTTGGAGTAGTTCTGTTTGAAGTAGGGCTGTTTGGAGTAAAGCTGTTTGGATTAGAGCTGTTTCGAGTAGCGCTGTTTGGAGTAGTGCTGTTTGGAATAGGGCTGTTTGGAGTAGGGCTATTTGGAGTAAGGCTGTTTGGAGTAGGACTGTTTGGAGTAGGGCTGTTTGGAGTAAGGCTGTTTGGAGTAGTTCTGTTTGAAGTAGGGCTGTTTGGAGTAAAGCTGTTTGGATTAGAGCTGTTTCGAGTAGCGCTGTTTGGAGTAGGGCTGTTTGGAATAGGGCTATTTGGATTAGAGCTGTTTGGAGTAGTGCTGTTTGGAATAGGGCTGTTTGGAGTAGGGCTGTTTGGAGTAGGGCTGTTTGGAGTAAGACTGTTTGGAGTAGGGCTGTTTGGAGTAGGGCTGTTTGGAGTAAGGCTGTTTGGAGTAAGACTGTTTGGAGTAAGGCTGTTTGGAGTAGGGCTATTTGGAGTAAGGCTGTTTGGAGTAGGACTGTTTGGAGTAGGACTGTTTGGAATATGGCTGTTTGGAGTAAGGCTGTTTGGAGTAAGGTTGTTTGGAGTAAGACTGTTTGGAGTAGGGCTGTTTGGAGTAGGACTGTTTGGATTATGGCTGTTTGGAGTAGGGCTATTTGGAATAAGGCTGTTTGGAGTAGGGCTGTTTGGAGTAGGACTGTTTGAAGTAGGCCTCTTTGGAGTAAGGCTGTTTGGAGTAGGACTGTTTGAAGTAGGCCTCTTTGGAGTGGAGCTGTTTGGAGTAGGACTGTTTGGAGTAGGGCTGTTTGTATTACGGCTGTTTGGAGTTGGACTGTTTGGAGTAGGACTGTTTGGAGTTAGGCTGTTTGGAGTAGGACTGTTTTGAGTAGGACTGTTTGAAGTAGGCCTGTTTGGAGTAAGGCTGTTTAAAGTAGGACTGGAGTAAGGCTGTTTGGAGTACGGCTGTTTGGAGTAAGGCTGTTTGGAGTAGGACTGTTTGGAGTAGGACTGTTTGGAGTGGGGCTGTTTGGAATAGGGCTGTTTGGAGTAAGACTGTTTGGAGTAAGGCTGTTTGGAGTAGGACTGGTTGGAGTAGGACTGTCTGGAGTAAGGTTGTTTGGAGTAGGACTGTTTGAAGTAGGCCTGTTTGGATTAAGGCTGTTTGGAGTAGGACTGGAGTAAGTCAAGTCAAGTTTATTTGTGTAGGTTTTTACAACAGTGTTGTCACAAAGCAGCTTTACAGGAATTTTAAAGCATGAAAAACATAAAATCACACACTTTATCCCTTGTGAGCAAGCCAGAGGCAACAGTGGCAACAACACCTCCCTCAACTGGAGGAAGAAACCTTGGGAGGAACCAGACTCACAAGGGGAGACCCATCCTCCTCTGGTCGAACAGTACTTGAAGTATAACTAAAGCTGAGTTTGAAGGTAAAAGCTTTAAAAGCTGTACAGGTGCTACATCAGGTGGGTGATACTGTGATGTAGTCAAGTTGGAGCAAATGGCACAAATGGAGAGGGGCGTTGGTTGGAGCCAGGTGACGGGGGGCCCTGGTGGTCTGTCTTTTACAGTTTTCGGCAGGACAGGTGGGTGGTTATTACCTCAGAGAGAGAGAGAGAGAGAGAGAGAGAGAGAGAGAGAGAGAGAGAGAGAAACGAAAAACAAAGTTAGTTCTGGTTTGGGTTAGTACAGAGGAGTCGAGGTGTAGCAGAGAGAGGAGAGCTGTTTGGTGCCAGGTGATGAGGAGGCCCTGGCAGTCGGACCTCCAACAGCATTCGACGGGACCGGTGGGCGGTTATTACCTCAGTGAGAGAAAAACAGACTTAGTTCTGGTTTTGGTTAGTACAGAGACTGAGTTAGTTCTGGTTTAGGTTAGTACATAGACTGAGTTAGTTCTGGTTTAGTTAGTATAGAGACAGAGTTAGTTCTGGTTTAGTTAGTACAGAGACTGAGTTAGTTCTGGTCTAGGTTAGTACAGAGACTGAGTTAGTTCTGGTTTAGGTTAGTACAGAGACAGAGTTAGTTCTGGTTTAGTTAGTACAGAGACTCAGTTAGTTCTGGTTTAGTTAGTATAGAGACTAAGTTAGTTCTGGTTTGTGTTAGTACAGAGACAGAGTTAGTTCTGGTTTGGGTTAGTACAGAGACTGAGTTAGTTCTGGTTTAGGTTAGTACAGAGACTGAGTTAGTTCTGGTTTGTGTTAGTACAGAGACTGAGTTAGTTCTGGTTTAGGTTAGTACAGAGACAGAGTTAGTTCTGGTTTAGTTAGTACAGAGACTGAGTTAGTTCTGGTTTAGTTAGTACAGAGACTGAGTTAGTTCTGGTTTAGGTTAGTACAGAGACAGAGTTAGTTCTGGTTTAGTTAGTACAGAGACTGAGTTAGTTCTGGTTTAGTTAGTACAGAGACTGAGTTAGTTCTGGTCTAGGTTAGTACAGAGACTGAGTTAGTTCTGGTTTAGGTTAGTACAGAGACAGAGTTAGTTCTGGTTTAGTTAGTATAGAGACTAAGTTAGTTCTGGTTTGTGTTAGTACAGAGACAGAGTTAGTTCTGGTTTGTGTTAGTACAGAGACTGAGTTAGTTCTGGTTTGGGTTAGTACAGAGACTGAGTTAGTTCTGGTCTGGGTTAGTACAGAGTCTGAGTTAGTTCTGGTCTGGGTTAGTACAGAGACTGAGTTAGTTCTGGTTTAGGTTAGTATAAAGGATATGGAGTGTTTAGAGTGCAGCTGGTGACTCTGACAGATCTGATTATAAACAGAATGAACTAAAAGGAGAGAAGCTGCACACGTGCTACATTTGGATGATACAGTGATGCAATCAAGGTGCAGCAGATGACATAGATGAAGAGGTTACAAGGTAACGAGGGGGTACTGGTGGTCAGTCCTCCAACAGTATTCGGCAGGACAGGTGGGCAGTTATTACCTCAGAAAGAAGGAGAAAGAAAAACAAGGTTAGTTCAGGTTTGGAGTAATACAGTGGATGAGAAGCATAGCTCAGTCTCCAAAAGCTAAACTGAACAAATACGTTTTAAGTCTGGACTTAAATATTGAGACTGTGTCAGAGTCCCGAACATTAACTGGGAGATTATTCCACAGTTTGGGGGCTTTGTAGGAAAAAGCTCTCCCTGTTTGGAGTAGGGCTGTTTGCAGTAAGGCTGTTTGGAGTAGGGCTGTTTGAAGTAGGGCTGTTTGGAGTAAAGCTATTTGGAGTAAGGCTGTTTGGAGTAAGACTATTTGGAGTAAGGCTGTTTGGAGTTGGACTTTTTGAAGTAGGGCTGTTTGGAGTAGGACTGTTGGGAGTAGTTCTGTTTGAAGTAGGGCTGTTTGGAATATGGCTATTTGGAGTAAGGCTGTTTGGAGTTGGACTGTTTGGAGTAGGGCTGTTTGGAGTAGGGCTGTTTGGAGTAAGGCTGTTTGAAGTAGGGCTGTTTGGAGTAGGGCTGTTTGAAGTAGGGCTGTTTGGAGTAGGGCTGTTTGGAGTAGGGCTGTTTGGAGTAAGCCTGTTTGAAGTAGGGCTGTTTGGAGTAAAGCTATTTGGAATAGGACTGTTTGGAGTAAGGCTGTTTGGAGTTGGACTGTTTGGAGTAGGACTGTTTGGAGTAGGACTGTTTGAAGTAGGGCTGTTTGGAGTAGGGCTGTTTGGAGTAAGGCTGTTTGAAGTAGGGCTGTTTGGAGTAGGGCTGTTTGAAGTAGGGCTGTTTGGAGTAGGGCTGTTTGGAGTAGGGCTGTTTGGAGTAAGCCTGTTTGAAGTAGGGCTGTTTGGAGTAAAGCTGTTTGGAGTAGGACTGTTTGAAGTAGGGCTGTTTGGAGTAGGGCTGTTTGGAGTAGGGCTGTTTGGAGTAAGCCTGTTTAAAGTAGGGCTGTTTGGAGTAGGGCTGTTTGGAGTAGGGCTGTTTGGAGTAAGCCTGTTTGAAGTAGGGCTGTTTGGAGTAAAGCTATTTGGAGTAGGCCTGTTTGGAGTAGGACTGTTTGGAGTATGGCTGTTTGGAGTAAGGCTGTTTGGAGTATGGCTGTTTGGAGTAGGGCTATTTGGAGTAAGGCTGTTTGGAGTAAGGTTGTTTGGAGTAAGACTGTTTGGAGTAGGGCTGTTTGGAGTAGGACTGTTTGAAGTAGGCCTGTTTGGAGTAGGACTGTTTGGAGTATGGCTGTTTGGAGTACGGCTATTTGGAGTAAGGCTGTTTGGAGTAAGACTGTTTGGAGTAGGGCTGTTTGGAGTAGGACTGTTTGAAGTAGGCCTGTTTGGAGTAAGGCTGTTTGGAGTAGGACTGTTTGGAGTAGGGCTGTTTGTATTACGGCTGTCTGGAGTAGGACTGTTTGGAGTAGGATTGTTTGGAGTAAGGCTGTTTGGAGTTGGACTGTTTGGAGTAGGGCTGTTTGGAGTAGGACTGTTTGAAGTAGGCCTGTTTGGAGTAGGACTGTTTGGAGTATGGCTGTTTGGTGTAAGGCTATTTGAAGTAAGGCTGTTTGGAGTAAGGTTGTTTGGAGTAAGACTGTTTGGAGTAGGGCTGTTTGGAGTAGGACTGTTTGAAGTAGGCCTGTTTGGAGTAGGACTGTTTGGAGTATGGCTGTTTGGAGTAGGGCTATTAGGAGTAAGGCTGTTTGGAGTAAGACTGTTTGGAGTAGGGCTGTTTGGAGTAGGACTGTTTGAAGTAGGCCTGTTTGGAGTAAGGTTGTTTGGAGTAGGACTGGAGTAAGGCTGTTTGGAGTAGGACTGTTTGGAGTAGGGCTGTTTGTTTTACGGCTGTTTGGAGTAGGATTGTTTGGAGTAGGGCTGTTTAGAGTAGAGCTGTTTGGAGTAGGACTGTTTGGAGTAGGATTGTTTGGAGTAGGATTGTTTGGAGTAGGGCTGTTTAGAGTAGAGCTGTTTGGAGTAGGACTGTTTGGAGTAAGGCTGTTTGGAGTAGGATTGTTTGGAGTAAGGCTGTTTGGAGTAGGGCTGTTTGGAGTAGGATTGTTTGGAGTAGGGCTGTTTAGAGTAGAGCTGTTTTGAGTAGGACTGTTTGGCGTAAGGCTGGTTGGAGTAGGACTGTTTGGAGTAAGGCTGTTTGGAGTAGGACTGTTTGGAGTAGGATTGTTTGGAGTAGGGCTGTTTAGAGTAGAGCTGTTTGGAGTAGGACTGTTTGGAGTACGGCTGTTTGGAGTAGGACTGTTTGGAGTAAGGCTGTTTGGAGTAGGACTGTTTGGAGTAGGGCTGTTTAGAGTAGAACTGTTTGGAGTAGGGCTGTTTGGAGTAGGACTGTTTGGAGTAGGACTGGTTGGAGTAGGACTGTCTGGAGTAGGATTGTTTGGAGTAGGACTGTTTGGAGTAGGACTGTTGGGAGTAGGGCTGTTTGGATTAAGGCTGTTTGGATTAAGGCTGTTTGGAGTAAGGTTGTTTGGAGTAGGACTGTTTGGAGTAGGACTGTTGGGAGTAGGGCTGTTTAGAGTAGAACTGTTTGGAGTAGGGCTGTTTGGAGTAGGACTGTTTGGAGTAGGGCTGTTTGGAGTAGGACTGTCTGGAGTAGGACTGTTTGGAGTAGGACTGTCTGGAGTAGGACTGTTTGGAGTAGGACTGTTGGGAGTAGGACTGTTTGGAGTAGGACTGTTTGGAGTATGGCTGTTTGGATTAAGGCTGTTTGGATTAAGGCTGTTTGGAGTAGGGCTAAAACTAACATACACACACACATACACACATACACACACAATAACACACACATTAACTCACACACATGCGCACACAATAACACACTAATGCATACACACAAAAATACACTAATACACACACAATAACACAAACACACACACACAATAACATACTAATACACACACACATACACACATAGAAAATAACACACTAGCACACACAATAACACACTAACACACGTACCATAACACACAAATACACACACACACAATAGCACACTAATACACACACATACACACACACAAATTAACACACTAGCACACACAATAACACACTAACACACATACACACAATAACACATACAATAACATAATAACACACTAACACACACACACAATAACACACGAATGCACACACACAAAATAACAGACACACACAGAATAACACCCTAAAACACACACATACAAAATACACTAAGACACACACACATACAATAACACACTAACACCGAAACACAATAACACACTAATACACACACACAATAACACACTAATACACACACACACAAAATAACACAGTAACACACACAATAACACACTAAAGCACACACAAAATAACACACTAATACACATACACAATAACACACTATGACACACAATAACACACACACAATAACACACTAACACACACACAATAACACCGTAACACACATACACACAATAACACAATAAAACACTAACACACACACACACAATAACACACACTAATACACACACACACAACATAGCACACACACAATAACACACTAATACAAACACACAACATAACACAGACACACAATAACACACTAGTACACACACATACAATAACACACTAACACACACAAAATAAAACACTAAAGCACACACACACAATAACACACACAATAACACACACAATAATAAACACACAATAACACACACAATAACACACACAATAATAAACACACAATAACATACACACTAATACACACACAATAACACACACACAATAACACACACACCTCTATTTGTGTCTCTTATCGGTCACCTCGGTTTTAACCCTGACTCACCAAAGGAAACAAACATCAGCAGCCACATCTTCTCTCCCTCTATCTCTCTCTCTCTCTCCCTCTCTCCCTCTCTCCCTCTATCTCTCTCTCCCTCTATCTCTCTCTCCCTCTCTCTCTCTCCCTCTATCTCTCTTCCTCTCTCCACCTCTATCTATTTCCCTCTCTCCCTCTATCTCTCTCTCTCTCCCTCTCTCCCTCTCTCCCTCTATCTCTCTCTCTCTCCCTCTCTCCCTCTATCTCTCTCTCTCTCCCTCTCTCCCTCTATCTCTCTCTCTCTCTCTCTCTCTCCCTCTATCTCTCTCTCTCTCCCTCTCTCCCTCTATCTCTCTCTCTCTCCCTCTCTCCCCCTCTCTCTCTCTCCCTCTATCTCTCTTCCTCTCTCCACCTCTATCTATCTCCCTCTCTCCCTCTATCTCTCTCCCTCTCTCTTTCTCCATCTCTCCGCCTCTATCTCTCTCCCTCTATCTCTCTCTCCCTCTCTACACCTCTATATCTCTCCATCTATCTCTCTCCCTCTCTCCACCTCTATCTCTCTCCCTCTATCTCTCTCTCCCTCTCTCCACCCTCTATCTCTCTCTCCTTCTATCTCTCTCCCTTTCTCCCTCTCTCCCTCTATCTCTCTCTCCCTCTATCTCTCTCTCCCTCGCTCCACCTTTATCTATCTCCCTCTCTCCCTCTATCTCTCTCCCTTTCTCTCTCCCTCTATCTCTCTCTCCCTCTATCTCTCTCTCCACCTCTATCTCTCTCCCTCTATCTCTCTCTCCCTCTCTCCACCTCTTTCTCTCTCCCTCTATCTCTCTCCCTCTCTCCACCTCTTTCTCTCTCCCTCTAGAGGTAGTGATGTAAAGAGAGAGAGGTAAAGAGAGATAGCGGTAGTAAGGTAGAGATAGAGAGAGGTGGAGGTAGAGAGAGGTAGAGGTAATGAGGTAGAGGTATTGAGGGAGAAGTAGAGAGAGAGATAGTGATGTTAAGAGAGAGAGGTAGAGAGAGGTAGAGGTAGTGAGGTAGAGATAGAGAGAGGTAGAGGTAGCAAGGTAGAGGTGGAGAGAAGTAGAGGTAGCGGGAGGTAAAGGTAGAGGTATAGGTACAGTTAGTGAGGTAGAGGTAGAGAGAGGTAGAGGTAGCGAGGTAGAGGTAGAGAGAGGTAGAGGTAGCGGGAGGTAAAGGTAGATGTAGAGGTAGAGAGAGGTAGTGAGGTAGAGAGAGGTAGAGGTAGAGTGAGGTAAAGGCAAAGGTAGAGAAAGGTAGAGAGAGGTACAGGTAGAGGTAAAGGTAGATAGAGGTAGTGAGAGGTAGTAGTAGAGAGGTAGACGTAGAGGTAGCGAGAGGTAGAGGTAGATGTATAGGTAGAGAGTGGTAGAGGTAGAGATAGAGAGATGTAGAGGTAGAGAGAGGCAGAGGTAGAGAGAGGTAGAGTTAGGTAGAGGTAGTGAGGTTGAGGTAGAGATAGAGGTAGAGAGAGGTGAAGGTAGAGGTATAGGTAGAGATAGAGAGAGGTAGAGGTAGTGAGGTTGAGGTAGAGGTTAAGGTAGAGGTATAGGTAGAGACAGAGAGAGGTAGAGGTAGTGAGGTTGAGGTAGAGGTAGAGAGAGGTGAAGGTAGAGGTATAGGTAGAGATAGAGAGAGGTAGAGGTAGTGAGGTTGAGGTAGAGGTAGAGAGAGGTGAAGGTAGAGGTATAGGTAGAGATAGAGAGAGGTAGAGGTAGTAAGGGTTGAGGTAGAGGTAGAGAGAGGTGAAGGTAGAGGTATAGGTAGAGATAGAGAGAGGTAGAGGTAGTGAGGTTGAGGTAGAGGTAGAGAGAGGTGAAGGTAGAGGTATAGGTAGAGATAGAGAGAGGTAGAGGTAGTAAGGGTTGAGGTAGAGGTAGAGAGAGGTGAAGGTAGAGGTTTAGGTAGAGATAGAGAGAGGTAGAGGTAGTGAGGTTGAGGTAGAGGTAGAGAGAGGTGAAGGTAGAGGTATAGGTAGAGATAGAGAGAGGTAGAGGTAGTGAGGTTGAGGTAGAGGTAGAGAGAGGTGAAGGTAGAGGTATAGGTAGAGATAGAGAGAGGTAGAGGTAGTAAGGGTTGAGGTAGAGGTAGAGAGAGGTGAAGGTAGAGGTATAGGTAGAGATAGAGAGAGGTAGAGGTAGTAAGGGTTGAGGTAGAGGTAGAGAGAGGTGAAGGTAGAGATAGAGAGAGGTAGAGGTAGTGAGGTTGAGGTAGAGGTAGAGAGAGGTGAAGGTAGAGGTATAGGTAGAGATAGAGAGAGGTAGAGGTAGTAAGGGTTGAGGTAGAGGTAGAGAGAGGTGAAGGTAGAGGTATAGGTAGAGATAGAGAGAGGTAGAGGTAGTAAGGGTTGAGGTAGAGGTAGAGAGAGGTGAAGGTAGAGATAGAGAGAGGTAGAGGTAGTGAGGTTGAGGTAGAGGTAGAGAGAGGTGAAGGTAGAGGTATAGGTAGAGATAGAGAGAGGTAGAGGTAGTAAGGGTTGAGGTAGAGGTAGAGAGAGGTGAAGGTAGAGGTATAGGTAGAGATAGAGAGAGGTAGAGGTAGTAAGGGTTGAGGTAGAGGTAGAGAGAGGTGAAGGTAGAGATAGAGAGAGGTAGAGGTAGTGAGGTTGAGGTAGAGGTAGAGAGAGGTGAAGGTAGAGGTATAGGTAGAGATAGAGAGAGGTAGAGGTAGTAAGGGTTGAGGTAGAGGTAGAGAGAGGTGAAGGTAGAGGTATAGGTAGAGATAGAGAGAGGTAGAGGTAGTAAGGGTTGAGGTAGAGGTAGAGAGAGGTGAAGGTAGAGATAGAGAGAGGTAGAGGTAGTGAGGTTGAGGTAGAGGTAGAGAGAGGTGAAGGTAGAGGTATAGGTAGAGATAGAGAGAGGTAGAGGTAGTAAGGGTTGAGGTAGAGGTAGAGAGAGGTGAAGGTAGAGGTATAGGTAGAGATAGAGAGAGGTAGAGGTAGTAAGGGTTGAGGTAGAGGTAGAGAGAGGTGAAGGTAGAGATAGAGAGAGGTAGAGGTAGTGAGGTTGAGGTAGAGGTAGAGAGAGGTGAAGGTAGAGGTATAGGTAGAGATAGAGAGAGGTAGAGGTAGTAAGGGTTGAGGTAGAGGTAGAGAGAGGTGAAGGTAGAGATAGAGAGAGGTAGAGGTAGTGAGGTTGAGGTAGAGGTAGAGAGAGGTGAAGGTAGAGGTATAGGTAGAGATAGAGAGAGGTAGAGGTAGTGGTAGAGAGGTAGAGAGAGTTAGAGGTAGAGAGAGTTAGCGGAGTCAGACAAGTCCTCTCCCTCCATTCAAAACTTTAGCTGAGCTGCTCTGCTCCTCTCCAGCACCTCCCGCAGGCTTGCAGTGGGGTTGAGGTCAGGACTCTGTGGCCAATCAGAGGGCGTGGCTTTACTGTATGTTAATTTATGATAATGGACGGTCCAATAGAAATGCTCCGGAGAGTTTTCATCTTCACCGTGTCCAGGAGAGACGCTCCGTCTCCTCAGACTTCATTTCTTTATAGAGCGGAAACGTTTGAACACGAGCGCGCTCGCACGGCGTCTCCGGGGAAACCGCCGAAAACCAGCAGAAGCCAGGAGAAGCAGGGCCGCAGCAGGAGATCCTGCACTCGCCCTCCTCCTGTTTCTGTTTTTTAACCTTTCATAAGTGAAGCTCCCCTGAGCTCCTCCTCTAAACACTGGGCCCTGGGGCAGCCCCCCTATAAACAGCCCCTAGAGACCCTCAGTCTGATCCAAAAACAGCTCACTATCAGACACAATGTAACAGCTACACTGTGTACACCTGAGAGCAGGAGCTGCTGCAGGACCAGGTAATAGAGCAGTACTGCAGGAGTATAAATACAGTACTCATACTGACAGGACACAGCCGGGCCGCCAGGACACTGTCTGATACACTGATTTATAGTAGTGGTGATGGTGTTTACAGTGGTGGTGATGGTGTTTACAGTGGTGGTGATGGTGTTTACAGTGGTGGTGATGGTGTTTACAGTGGTGATGGTGTTTACAGTAGTGGTGGTGATGGTGTTTACAGTGGTGGTGATGGTGTTTACAGTGGTGGTGATGGTGTTTACAGTGGTGGTGATGGTGTTTACAGTGGTGGTGATGGTGTTTACAGTGGTGATGGTGTTTACAGTGGTGATGGTGTTTACAGTGGTGGTGATGGTGTTTACAGTGGTGGTGGTGATGTTTACAATGGTGGTGATGGTGTTTACAGTGGTGGTGATGGTGTTTACAGTGGTGGTGATGGTGTTTACAGTGGTGATGGTGTTTACAGTGGCGTGATGGTGTTTACAGTGGTGGTGATGTTTACAGTGGTGGTGATGGTGTTTACAGTGGTGATGTTTACAGTGGTGGTGATGGTGTTTACAGTGGTGATGATGGTGTTTACAGTATTGTTGATGGTGTTTACAGTGGAGGTGGTGATGGTGTTTACAGTGGTGGTGATAGTGTTTACAGTGGTGGTGATAGTGTTTACAGTAGTGGTGATAGTGTTAACAGTGGTGGTGATAGTGTTTACAGTGGTGGTGATGATGGGAACCAAGGGTCCCTATGTTCACAACACAAATATACACATTTTATTTACTATCAAACCCACCATGTGTGTATGTGTGTGTATATGTGTGTGTGTGTGTGTATGTATGTATGTATGCGTGTGTATGTATGTGTGTGTATGTGTGTGTATGTGAGTGTGTTTGTGTAGTGTGTGTATATGTGTATGTGTGTGTGTGTATATGTGTGTATGTGTGTGTGTATTTGTGTGTGTGTGTGTGTTTATGTGTGTGTTTGTGTGTATGTGTGTGTGTGTGTGTGTATGTGTGTGTATGTGTGTGTGTGTGTATGTATGTGTGTGTATGTGTGTGTCTGTGTGTATGTGTATGTGTGTGTGTACACTACAGCGGTTTTATACACTGACTGGTCACTTCATATGCTCCGCCTCTCTGTTTCTTCACTCACTGTCCACTACGCGGCTATAAGAATGATCAGGTCCCCAGAGTCCAGCATGAGTTATGAAGTGTGTCTGCGGGACAGTTTTACAAGACACTGCTATAAAATACACTAACAGCCACCCCCACTAAAGGCCTGTTAGTGAAAAAGACTGTTAGTGAAAAGACATGTGAGTAAAAAGACCTGTTAGTGAAAAGACCTGTTAGTGAAAAGACCTGTTAGTGAAAAGGTTTTTAGTGAAAAGACCTGTTAGTGAAAGGCCTGTTAGTGAAAAGACCTGTTAGTGAAAAGACCTGTTAGTGAAAAGGCCTGTTAGTTAAAAGGTTTGTTAGTAAAAAGGCCTGTTAGTGAAAAGACCTGTTAGTGAAAAGACCTGTTAGTAAAAAGGCCTGTTAGTGAAAAGGCCTGTTAGTGAAAGGCCTGTTAGTGAAAAGACCTGTTAGTAAAAAGACCTGTTAGTGAAAAGACCTGTTAGTGAAAAGGTTTGTTAGTGAAAAGACCTGTTAGTGAAAGGCCTGTTAGTGAAAAGACCTGTTAGTGAAAAGACCTGTTAGTGAAAAGGCCCATTTAGTTAAAAGGTTTGTTAGTGAAAAGACCTGTTAGTGAAAGGCCTGTTAGTGAAAGGCCTGTTAGTGAAAAGACCTGTTAGTGAAAAGACCTGTTAGTGAAAAGGTTTGTTAGTGAAAAGACCTGTTAGTGAAAAGGCCTGTTAGTGAAAAAGCCTGTTAGTGAAAAGACTGTTACTAAAAACAGCCTGTTAGAGAAAAGACTGTTAGTGATAAGACTGTTAGTGAAAAGACTGTTAGTGAAAAAGCCTGTTAGTGAAAAGACTGTTACTGAAAAGGTCTGTTAGTGAAAAGACCTGTTAGTGAAAAGGCCTGTTAGTGAAAAAGCCTGTTAGTTAAAAGACTGTTAGTGAAAAGACTGTTAGTGAAAAGACTCTTACTGAAAAGACCTGTTAGTGAAAAGACCTGTTAGTGAAAAGGCCTGTTAGTGAAAAAGCCTGTTAGTGAAAAGACTGTTACTGAAAAGGTCTGTTAGTGAAAAGACTGTTACTGAAAAGACCTGTTAGTGAAAAGACCTGTTAGTGAAAAGGCCTGTTAGTGAAAAGACTGTTAGTGAAAAGACTGTTACTGAAAAAGCCTGTTAGTGAAAAGACTGTTAGTGAAAAGACTGTTAGTGAAAAGACTGTTAGTGAAAAGGTCTGTTAGTGAAGAGGCCTGTTAGTGAAAAGACTGTTAGTGAAAAGATTGTTAGTGAAAAGACTGTTAGAGAAAGGCCTGTTAGTGAAAAGACTGTTAGTGAAAACACTGTTAGAGAAAGGCCTGTTAGTGAAAGGCCTGTTAGTGAAAAGGCCTGTTAGTGAAAAGGCCTGTTAGTGAAAGGCCTGTTAGTGAAAGGCCTGTTAGTGAAAGACCTGTTAGTGAAAAGGCCTGTTAGTAAAAAGATCTGTTAGTGAAAAGGCCTGTTAGTGAAAGGTCTGTTAGTGAAAGGCCTGTTAGTGAAAAGGCCTGTTAGTAAAAAGGCCTGTTAGTGAAAAGGCCTGTTAGTGAAAAGGCCTGTTAGTTAAAAGGCCTGTTAGTGAAAAGGCCTGTTAGTGAAAAGACTGATAGTGAAAAAGACTGTTAGTGAACAGTGTTGTTGGGAAGTTGATGGGCTGAGCTGCATTAATAGAGAAACAGCGTGAAGTTAAATATTAGTGAATATCTGATTTGCTGTCTGATTATACACGACTGAAGAAATGAATCAAACGTCTGTATCTGATCTGATCTGATCTGATCTGTGCGCCAGGCTCCTCGTGCTAGCCGGATCTGTGGGCGTGCAGTGTGTGTGGTGTCAGCATCAGTGATGGAGATGTTCGTGGTCGTGGAGACGCTGGAAACGCTGTCGGCTCACGTTAAGCCTCGCACTGAGATATTATTCACACGCAGTGTGAGCTCGTTCAGCCGCGCGTGTAAAGCCGCTCACAGAAATCTGTTCACAACCGTGTAATACGCATCCAGTTAAACCTCAGTGTGCACGAAGAGTGAGAGGAAGCACGTATCACGCTTCATCTACATAATCAGCCAGTCAGTCATACGCGTACGAACTCCTGCTCTCAGATCAGTCCTGCTCTTCACCACACAGAGACCATCACACCCATCTACACTGTCGCTCCGGTAACCAGGACTACAGCACTTACAGAGTTCACTCTCAGAACGTCTGTCTGTGGAGCACCATCAGTACACCAGTACACCAGTCAGCAGCCCCACCAGACCAGAACACTGCCACCACCGTGTTTCACAGATCAGAAGCTTCTCCATTCCTCTCCTCCTCTCCTCCTCTCCTCCCATCGTTCCAGACCAGAGGGTTCCCTCTGTCCAGAGATGGTCCTTCAGAACGTCTGATCACGGCAGCAGAACCTTACAAATGAGCGTGAGCAGCGTGTGGTGTGAGTTACTGCTGTAGTAATGAGAGAGTTGCTAGGCAGTAGTGATGTAGTACAGCTGGACTGTTATTATGGTCTGTTATGTACAGTGAAGGAATTACAGTGGTGCGTCGGAGCTGATGGTCTGACAGAAATCAATATCCAAACATATAATCGTGATATATTCCTATTAGAATCATTTATAGAAGATATTACTGTTCAGTGATCAGACTGATCAGATTCATTGCCACTGATGTCGATCAGCTGAGCCGAGTGAAGTGGAGAGGCTAGTAGATCCAGATGTTTTACCAGAGCATGAAGAACACATATAATCACTCTCACTGCAGGAGGCCGAGATGCTCGAGCTGGTGCTCCACTAACTCCTCCTTCAGCAGCACCTAATTACAACCTGTCGTCTCTTCTCGGAGAAAGAAGGAGAAATCCAGAGACCACCTTAAAACCCCAGAGGATCTGAGTAAGGTCTCACGCAGCGCTCAGAGTTACAACACTGGTCCCCAGTCTCTTAACTCATTTCTCTTTTCTCTCTCCTTCTCTCTCCTTCTCTCTCCTGTATCTCTCTTTCTCTCTCCTTCTCTCTCCTCTCTCTTTCACTCTCCTGTATCTCTCCTTTCTCTCTCCTTCTCTCTCCTCTCTCTTTCACTCTCCTGTATCTCTCTTACTCTCTCCTGTATCTCTCCTTTCTCTCTCCTTCTCTCTCCTCTCTCTTTCACTCTCCTGTATCTCTCTTTCTTTCTCCTGTATCTCTCTTTCACTCTCCTTCTCTCTCCTGTATCTCTCTTTCTCTTTCCTTCTCTCTTTTTCACTCTCCGGTATCTCTCTTTTTCTCTCTCCTCTCTCTTTAACTCTCCTGTATCTCTCCTTTCTCTCTCCTTCACTCTCCGGTATCTTTCCATTATCTCTCCTTCTCTCTCTTTCTCTCTCCTGTATCTCTCTTTTTCTTTCTCCTCTCTCTTTCACTCTCCTGTATCTCTCCTTTCAATCTCCTTCTCTCTCTTTCACTCTCCCGTATCTCTCTCTTTCTCTCTCCTTCACTCTCATTTCTCTCTCCACATCTCTCTCTCTCTCATTTCTCTCTTTTTCTCTCCTGTATCTCTCCTTTCTCTCTCCTTCTGTCTCTTTCTTTCTTCTATATCTCTTCTTTCTCTCTCTTTCTCTCTCTTTCTCTCCTTTTTCTCTCCTGTATCTTACCTTTCTCTCTTCTTTCTCTCTTTCTCTCTCTCTCTCCTTTCTCTCTCCTTCTGTCTCTTTCTCTCTTCTTTCTCTCTCATTTCTATCTTCTGTATCTCTCCTTTCTCTGTCCTTCTCTCTTTCTCTCTTCTGTATCTCTCCTTTATCTCTTCTTTCTCTCTCTTTCTCTCTCCTGTATCTCTCCTTTCTCTCTCGTTCTCTCTTTCTCTCTTCTGTATCTCTCCTTTATCTCTTCTTTCTCTCTCTTTCTCTCTCCTGTATCTCTCCTTTCTCTCTCTCTCTCTCTCTCTCGCTTTCTCTTTCCCATATCTCTCCTTTATCCCCCCTGTATCTCATTATCTCCTCTGTGTCTCTCCTTCCTCTGCCCTCTATCTCTCGTGAGTCAGTGAAGTGTGGTTGTGAATTGTGAGTCATAAGTCATCTTGACTGAGTTTGAGTCACTGCCTCGAGTCTCCTTCTCTGCCATGTTTGCAGTTGCTGGAACAGCCAGAAAGTTTTGAAGTATTTGAGACACAAAAACAGGATAAAATTCTAATATTTAATCCAGAAAATGAGTAAACAGGCCTGGAGCCTCGACTCGCCGGACCACGAGAGACCGTCACCGAGCGCCTGACTGCCGCATAAGAGCAGCGAGGAGGGAGGAAGTGGGAGGAGAGGCGGAGGAAGAGAGGCAGGAACTTCTGCATCAGGAAACATTTACGAACAAGGTGACGAGGACAAAGCCAGAGCTGTTAATACCGAGAGGGTGTGTGTGAGTGTGTATGTGTGTGTGTATGTGTATGTGTGTGTGTGAGTGTGTGTGCGAGTGTGTGTGTGTGTGTGTGTTTGAGTGAGTGTATGTGTGTGTGTGTGTGTGTGTGAGTGTGTGTGTATTTGTGTGTGTGTGAGTGTGTATGTGTGTGTGTGTGTGTGTGTATGTATGTGTGTGTGTGAGTGTGTGTGTATGTATGTGTGTGTGTGAGTGTGTGTTGGAGTGTGTGTCTCCTAAGGGCTGCATGGATCGCTGAGGGAGACTCAGTGAGCCATCTGCCCAATTAGGCAGCGCGCCCACCACAGTGCCCACCACAGTGCGCTTCTTTTCAATTACCAGCGAGATCTCAGACACACACACATTCCGGATTTACCACAACACGCCGGCGCTCCCGCCGCTCCCGCCGCTCCCACCGCTCCCACCGCTCCCACCGCTCCTAGACTCACTGATAATACAAATAGCACCCAGTGTAGTTCGGAACTCTCCCGGAGCCTCGCGGGACCGGACGACCTCTCATAACGAGAAAACACATCTAGGGGTGAAATCTGACAGAAACAAGGATACGGCCCCCTTAAAGCCCACCCTCTAACTCCAGCCTGTATGATGTCCGCCGTGTGGTTCTGTGGTTCAGTTCTGGATCACAAGCAGCGTCTTCCATAATATATCTGCTCCTGATCTGCCTCAGAGCACTGTAAACACCACCACCACCACCACTGTAAACACCACCACCACCACCACTGTAAACACCATCACCACAACCACTGTAAACACCACCACCACCACCACTGTACACACCATCACCACCACTATAAACACCATCACCACAACCACTGTAAACACCACCACCACCACCACCACTGTAAACACCACCACCACCACCACTGTAAACACCACCACCACCACCACTGTAAACACCATCATCACCACCACTGTAAACACCATCACCACCACTGTAAACACCATCACCACCACCACTGTAAACACCACCACCACCACCACCACCACTGTAAACACCACCACCACCACCACTGTAAACACCACCACCACCACCACTGTAAACACCATCATCACCACCACTGTAAACACCATCACCACCACTGTAAACACCATCACCACCTCCACTGTAAACACCACCACCACCACCACCACTGTAAACACCATCACCACCACCACCACTGTAAACACCATCACCACCACCACTGTAAACACCACCACCACCACCACTGTAAACACCACCACCACCACCACTGTAAACACCATCACCACCACCACTGTAAACACCACCACCACCACCACTGTAAACACCACCACCACCACCACCACTGTAAACACCACCACCACCACTGTAAACACCATCACCACCACTGTAAACACCACCACCACCACCACCACTGTAAACACCACCACCACCACCACTGTAAACACCATCACCACCACTGTAAACACCACCGCCACTGTAAACATCACCACCACTGTAAACATCACCACCACCACTGTAAACACCATCACCACCACTGTAAACATCACCACCACTGTAAACATCACCACCACCACCACCACCACTGTAAACATCACCACCACCACCACTGTAAACACCACCACCACTGTAAACACCACCACCACCACTGTAAACACCACCAACACTGTAAACACCACACTACCACTGTAAACACCACCACCACCACTGTAAACACCACAACCACTGTAAACACCATCACCAACACTGTAAACACCATCACCACTGTAAACACCATCACTGTAAACACCACCACCACTGTAAACATCACCACCACCACTGTAAACACCACCACCACCACTGTAAACATCACCACCACCACTGTAAACACCATCACCACCACTGTACACATCACCACCAACACCACTGTAAACACCACCACCACCACTGTAAACACCATCACCACCACTGTAAACACCATCACTGTAAACACCACCACCACTGTAAACACCATCACCACTGTAAACACCATCACTGTAAACACCACCACCACTGTAAACACCACCACCACTGTAAACACCAACTCCACCACTGTAAACACCACCACCACCACTGTAAACATCACCACCACCACTGTAAACACCACCACCACTCTAAACACCATCACCACCACCGTAAACACCACCACCACCACTGTAAACATCACCACCACCACCACTGTAAACATCACCACCACCACTGTAAACAACACCACCATTGTAAACACCATCACCACCACTGTAAACATCACCACCACCACTGTAAACACCATCACCACCACTGTAAACACCATCACCACCACTGTAAACACCATCACCACCACCCCTGTTAACACCATCACCACCACTGTAAACACCATCACCACCACCCCTGTAAACACCACCACCACCACTGTAAACACCATCACCACCTCCACTGTAAACACGATCACGACCACTCTAAACATCATCACCACCATCACCACCACCACCACTGTAAACATTACCACCACCACTGTAAACATCACCACCACTACTGTAAATACCACCACCACTGTAAACACCACCACCACCACTGTAAACACTATCACCACTACTGTAAACACCACCACCACTGTAAACACCACCACCACCACTGCAAACACCATCACAACTACTGTAAACACCACCAGCACTGTAAACACCATCACCACCACTGTAAACACCATCACCACCACTGTACACACCACCACCACCACCACTATAAACACCAACACCACAGTAAATACCATCAACACGACTGTAAACACCATCACCCCTACTGTAAACATCACCACCACCACTGTAAACACCACCACCACCGCCACTGTAAACATCACCACCACCACTGTAAACATCAACACCACCACTGTGAATACCACCACCACTGTAAACACCACCACTGTAAACACCATCACCACTACTGTAAACACCACCACCACTGTAAACACCATCACCACCACTGTAAGCAACATCACCACCACCCCTGTAAACATCACCACCACCACTGTAAACACCATCACCACCACTGTAAACACCGTCACTACTACTGTAAACACCATCACCAACACTGTAAACATCATCACCACCACTGCAAAAACCATCACCACCACTGTAAACACCATCACCGACACCACTGTAAACACCACCACCACCACTGTAAACACCATCACCACCAATGTAAACACCATCACCACCACCACCAATGTAAACATCACCACCACCACTGTAAACACCATCACCACCTCCACTGTAAACACCATCACCACCACTTTAAACACCATCACTGCTACTGTAAACACCATCACCAACACCACCACCACCACTGTAAACATCACCACCACCACTGTAAACACCATCACCACCACTGTAACCACCACCACCACCACTGTAAACACCATCACCACCACTGTAAACATCATCACCACCACTGTAAACACCATCACCTCCACCCCTGTAAACACCACCACCATCACTGTAAACACCATCACCACCAATGTAAACACCATCACCACCACCACTGTAAACATCACCACCACCACCACTGTAAACACCATCACCACCTCCACTGTAAACACCATCACCACCACTGTAAACACCATCACCACTACTGTAAACACCACAACCACTGTAAACACCACCACCACCACCACTGTAAACACCATCACCACCACCCCTGTAAACACCACCACCACCACTGTAAACACCATCACCACCAATGTAAACACCATCACCACCACCACTGTAAACACCATCACCACTGTAAACACCACCACCACCACTGCAAACACCATCACAACTACTGTAAACACCACCAGCACTGTAAACACCATCACCACCACTGTAAACACCATCACCACCACTGTACACACCACCACCACCACCACTATAAACACCAACACCACAGTAAATACCATCAACACCACTGTAAACACCATCACCCCTACTGTAAACATCACCACCACCACTGTAAACACCACCACCACCGCCACTGTAAACATCACCACCACCACTGTGAATACCACCACCACTGTAAACACCACCACTGTAAACACCATCACCACTACTGTAAACACCACCACCACTGTAAACACCATCACCACCACTGTAAACAACATCACCACCACCCCTGTAAACATCACCACCACCACTGTAAACACCATCACCACCTCCACTGTAAACACCATCACCACCACTGTAAACACCGTCAGTACTACTGTAAACACCATCACCACCACTGTAAACATCATCACCACCACTGCAAAAACCATCACTACCACTGTAAACACCATCACCACCACCACTGTAAACACCACCACCACCACTGTAAACACCATCACCACCAATGTAAACACCATCACCACCACCACCAATGCAAACATCACCACCACCACTGTAAACACCATCACCACCTCCACTGTAAACACCATCACCACCACTTTAAACACCATCACTGCTACTGTAAACACCATCACCAACACCACCACCACCACTGTAAACATCACCACCACCACTGTAAACACCATCACCACCACTGTAACCACCACCACCACCACTGTAAACACCATCACCACCACTGTAAACAACATCACCACCACTGTAAACACCATCACCACCACTGTAAACACCATCACCTCCACCCCTGTAAACACCACCACCATCACTGTAAACACCATCACCACCAATGTAAACACCATCACCACCACCACTGTAAACATCACCACCACCACTGTAAACACCATCACCACCTCCACTGTAAACACCATCACCACCACTGTAAACACCATCACCACTACTGTAAACACCACCACCACTGTAAACACCACCACCACTGTAAACACCATCACCACCACTGTAAACACCATCACCACCACTGTAAACATCACCACCACCACCACCACCACTGTAAACACCATCACCACCACTGTACACACCACCACCACCACCACCACCACTGTAAACACCATCACCACTACTGTAAACACCACCACCACTGTAAACACCACCACCACTGTAAACACCATCACCACCACTGTAAACACCATCACCACCACTGTAAACATCACCACCACCACCACCACCACTGTAAACACCATCACCACCACTGTACACACCATCACCACCACCACTGTAAACACCACCACCACCACTGTAAACACCATCACCACCAATGTAAACACCATCACCACCACCACTGTAAACATCACCACCACCACTGTAAACACAATCACCACCACCACTGTAAACATCACCACCACCACTGTAAACACCATCACTACTGCTATAAACACCATCACCACCACCACCACTGTAAACACCACCACCACCACTGCAAACACCATCACAACTACTGTAAACACCACCAGCACTGTAAACACCATCACCACCACTGTAAACACCATCACCACCACTGTAAACACCACCACAACCACTATAAACACCAACACCACAGTAAACACCATCAACACCACTGTAAACACCATCACCCCTACTGTAAACATCACCACCACCACTGTAAACACCACCACCACCACCACTGTAAACATCCCCACCACCACTGTAAACATCACCACCACCACTGTAAATACCACCACCACTGTAAACACAGGTCGACTGTCCTCTGGTGTGGCTCAACTGTCTTGTAGTGTGGATTGACTGTCCTGTAATGTGGGTCGACTGTCCTGTAGTGTGGGTCGACTGTCCTGTAGTGTGTGTTGACTGTCCTGTAGCTTGGGTTGACTGTCCGCTAGTGTGGGTTCACTGTCTTCTATTGTGGGTTGACTGTCCTGTAGCGTGGATTGACTGTCCGCTAGTGTGGGTCGACTGTCCTGTGGTGTGGCTCAACTGTCCTAGAGTGTGGTTTGACTGTCCTCTGGTGTGGGTGGACTGTCTTCTAGTGTGGGTTGACTGTCTTCTAGTGTGGGTCGACTGTCCTGTGGTGTGGGTCAACTGTACTGTAGTGTGGATTGACTGTGCTATGGTGTAGGTTGACTGTCCTGTAGCGTGGGTCGACTGTCCTGTAGCGTGGGTTGACTGTCCTGTAATGTGGGTCGACTGTCCGCTAGTGTGGGTTGACTGTCCTGTAGAATGGGTCGACTGTCCTCTGGTGTGGGTTGACTGTCCTCTAGTGGGTTGACTGTCCTGTAGTTGGGGTTGACTGTCCTGTAGCGTGGCTCGACTGTCCTCTAGTGTGGCTCGACTGTCCTCTAGTGTGGGTTGACTGTCCTCTGGTGTGGCTCAACTGTCCTGTAGTGTGGATTGACAGTCCCCTGGTGTGGGTCGACTGTCCTCTAGTGGGTTGACTGTCCTGTAGTGTGGGCTGACTGTCCTCTAGTGTGAGTTGACTGTCCTCTGGTGTGGCTCAACTGTCCTGTAGTGTGGATTGACTGTCCTCTGGGGTGGGATGACTGTCCTCTAGTGTGGGTTGACTGTCCTATGGTGTGGCTCAACTGTCCTCTAGTGTGGATTGACTGTCTTCTAGTGTGGGTTGACTGTCCTATGGTGTGGCTCAACTGTCCTATAGTGTGGATTGACTGTCCTCTGGGGTGGGTTGACTGTCCTGTAGTGTGGGTCAACTGTCCTTTCGTGTGGGTCGACTGTCCTCTGGTGTGGCTCAATTGTCTTGTAGTGTGGATTGACTGTCCTCTAGTGTGGGTTGACGGTCCTCTAGTGTGGGTTGACTGTCCTCTAGTGTGGATCAACTGTCCTGTAGCATGGGTTGACTGGCTTCTGGTGTGGGTCGACTGTCCTGTAATGTGGATTGACTGGCCTCTGCTGTGGGTTGACTGTCCTGTAATGTGGGTCGACTGTGCTGTAGTGTGGGTCGACTGTCCTGTAGCGCGTGTTGACTGTCCTGTAGCATGGGTCGACTGTCCGCTAGTGTGGGTTGACTGTCCTGTAGCATGGGTCGACTGTCCTCTGGTGTGGGTCGACTGTCCTCTAGTGGGTTGACTGTCCTGTAGTGTGGGCTGACTGTCCTCTAGTGTGAGTTGACTGTCCTCTGGTGTGGCTCAACTGTCCTGTAGTGTGGATTGACTGTCCTCTGGGGTGGGATGACTGTCCTCTAGTGTGGGTTGACTGTCCTATGGTGTGGCTCAACTGTCCTATAGTGTGGATTGACTGTCCTCTAGTGTGGGTTGACTGTCCTATGGTGTGGCTCAACTGTCCTATAGTGTGGATTGACTGTCCTCTGGGGTGGGTTGACTGTCCTGTAGTGTGGGTCAACTGTCCTTTAGTGTGGGTCGACTGTCCTCTGGTGTGGCTCAATTGTCTTGTAGTGTGGATTGACTGTCCTCTAGTGTGGGTTGACGGTCCTCTAGTGTGGGTTGACTGTCCTCTAGTGTGGATCAACTGCCTTCTAGTGTGGGTTGACTGTCCTCTGGTGTGGGATGACTGTCCTCTGGTGTGGCTCCACTGTCCTGTAGTGTGGATTGACTGTCCTCTGGAGTGGGTTGACTGTCCTCTAGTGTGGGTCAACTGTCCTGTAGTGTGGGTCGACTGTCCTGTAGTGTGGCTCAACTGTCTTGTAGTCTGGATTGACTGTCCTGTAGTGTGGGTCAACTGCCCTTTAGTGTGGGTCGACTGTCCTGTAGTGTGGGTTGACAGTCCTCTAGTGTGGATCGATGGTCCTCTAGTGTGGGTTGACTGTCCTCTAGTGTGGTTCAACTGCCTTCTAGTGTGGGTTGACTGTCCTCTGGTGTGGGATGACTGTCCTCTGGTGTGGCTCCACTGTCCTGTAGTGTGGATTGACTGTCCTCTGGAGTGGGTTGACTGTCCTCTAGTGTGGGTCAACTGTCCTGTAGTGTGGGTCGACTGTCCTGTAGTGTGGCTCAACTGTCTTGTATTCTGGATTGACTGTCCTGTAGTATGGGTTGACAGTCCTCTAGTGTGGGTCGACTGTCCTCTAGTGTGGGTTGACTGTCCTGAGGTGTGGCTCAACTTTCCTGTAGTGTGGATTGACTGTCCTCTGGTGTGGTTTGACTGTCCTGTAGTGTGGGTTGACTGTCCTCTAGTGTGGGTCGACTGTCTTGTAGCATGGGTTGACTGGCCTCTGGTGTGGGTCGACTGTCCTGTAATGTGGATTGACTGGCCTCTGCTATGGGTTGACTGTCCTGTAATGTGGGTCGACTGTGCTGTAGTGTGGGTCGACTGTCCTGTAGCATGGGTCGACTGTCCGCTAGTGTGGGTTGACTGTCCTGTAGCATATGTCGACTGTCCTCTGGTGTGGGTCGACTGTCCTCTAGTGGGTTGAGTGTCCTCTAGTGTGGGTTGACTGTCCTCTAGTGTGGGTTGACTGTCCTCTGGTGTGGCTCAACTGTCCTGTAGTGTGGATTGACTGTCCTCTGGGGTGGGTTGACTGTCCTCTAGTGTGGGTTGACTGTCCTATGGTGTGGCTCAACTGTCCTATAGTGTGGATTGACTGTCCTCTAGTGTGGGTCGACTGTCCTGTGGTGTGGGTCAACTGTACTGTAGTGTGGATTGACTGTCCTATGGTGTAGGTTGACTGTCCTGTAGCGTGTCCTGTAGTCTGGGTCGACTGTCCTGTAGTGTGGGTTAACTGTCCTGCATTGTGGGTCGACCGTCCTCGAGTGTGGTTTGACTGTCCTCTAGTGTGGATTGACTATCCTGTAGTGTGGGTTGACTGTCCTGTGGTTGGATTTACTGTCCTCTCGTGTGGGTTGACTGTCCTGTAGTGTGGGTTGACTGTCCTCTAGTGTGTGTCGACTTTCCTGTAGTGTGGGTTAACTGTCCAGTAGTGTGGGTTGACTCTCCTGTAGCGTGGGTCTACTGTCCTGTAGTGTGTGTCGCCTGTACTGTAGTATGGGTTGACTGTCCTGTAGTGTGGTTTTACTGTCCTCTAGTGTGGGTTGACTGTCCTGTAATGTGGGTCGACTGTCCTGTAGTGTGGTTTGACTGTCCTGTAGTGTGGGTCGACTCTCCTCTAGTGTGGGTTGACTGTCCTGTAATGTGGGTTGACTGTCCTGTAGTGTGGTTTTACTGTCCTGTAGTGTGTGTCGACTGTCCTGTAGCATGGCTTGACTGTCCTGCAGTGTGGCTTAACTGTCCTGTAGTGTGGGTTGACTGTCCAATGATGTGGGTCGACTGTCCTTTAGTGTGGGTTGACTGTTCTCCAGTGTGGGTCAACTGTCCTGTATCGTGGGTTGACTGTCCTGTAGTGTGGGTCGACAGTCCTCTAGTGTGGGTCGACTGTCCTCTAGTGTGGCTCACCTGTCCTCTTGTGTGGATTGACTGTCCTCTGGTGTGTGTTGAATGTCCTGTAGTGTGCATTCACTATCCTCTAGTATGGGTCTACTGTCCTGTAGCTTGGGTTGACTGTCCTGTAGTGTGGATTTACTGTCCTCTGGTGTGGGTTGACTGTCCTGTAGCGTGTGTTGACCGTCCTGTAGCGTGGGTTGACTGTCCTCTAGTGTGGGTTGACTGTCCTCTAGTGTGGATTTACTGTCCTCTGGTGTGGGTTGACTGTCCTGTAGTGTGGGTTGACTGTCCTGTAGTGTGGGTTGACTGTCCTCTGGTGTGTGTTGACTGTCCTGTAGCGTGTGTTGACTGTCCTGTAGTGTGGGTTGACTGTCCTGTAGTGTGGATTGACTGTCCTCTTTTTTGGGTTGACTGTCCTGTAGTGTGGGTTGACTGTCCTGTAGTGTGGAACCAGCAAGCTGATTGGCTGTTGTTCAGACAGGTGCTGTGTTTGTATTCATGTCCTCGCGGGTGTCCGGGCATTGGGACAGTGTCTGCTGGGGTGCTGCCTCCCGTCCAGCACTGCTGAACATGTGAAAAGCTCATTCAGACCAAAAGCTTGTTTCTCTCACTCTGAGCATAACAGCAGCTTCTCAGCGCGCCGGCCGCGCTTCGAGTTTTAATCTGATCTAACACAATCTGATCTAAACAGCGTAGACATTCAGATTAGTGATCTGACTGGGGTGTTTGTGAGCTGGAGTGAGTGTGTGTGTCGGTGTGTGTGTCAGCAGTGTGAGCTGGAGAGCGGAGCTGCAGTGACTACAGCAGTAACAGCTCCTCAGATACTTCAGATGAACCTCTGAGCATCTTCACATTCATTAATAATCTGATAACTGCAGAAAATCTGATTAACATGTTTACATCTACTTGAGTAATCAGATAATGGGTAAACTCCAGGTCTGCATGAGTCAGACAGTAATCAGATTTATGATCATGACCCGCCAATAAACTCTCAGAACCTGACGAGACTAACAGAGACCACAGATTCTCAGTGACTGTTTCCCCTCAGTCTGATTCACACATACACAGACCCAGAAATCAGACTCACACCTGACCACTGAGTTACAGTCCAGCTCAGTCAGATCTCAGTACCTGTTAAACACACACACACACAAACACACACACACACACACACACACACACACACACACACACACACACACACACACACACACACACTCTCTCTCTCTCTCTCTTCCTCTCACACACACATA
>CM038719.1:196215-203715 GCA_021613375.1 Megaleporinus macrocephalus
ATTCAAATAATTAAACAGTTAATCTGCAAACAGAGTCGTTCAGAGAGGTTCTGTTCTAGATACAGTTAGATCTGTTCACAGTGGAGGTGAATGGAACCAGACGTCCACCTCTAAAAGCTCCTCACAGAAAGTTCTTACAGTAGATGTTATAAATACACTGTCTGATTCTGAGACGCTGTTTATGATAGTTTAGAGAAGATCTCAGTCTTAAACTCCATTCATGGTGGAGGGATACATGCAGGACATCACCACCACCACTGTAAACACCATCACCACCACCACTATAAACACCATCACCACCACCACTATAAACACCATCACCACCACCACTGTAAACACCATCACCACCACCACTGTAAACACCATCACCACCACAACTATAAACACCATCACCACCACTGTAAACACCATCACCACCACCACTATAAAAACCATCACCACCACCACTGTAAACACCATCACCACCACCACTGTAAACACCATCACCACCACCACTGTAAACACCATCACCACCACCACTATAAACACCATCACCACCACCACTGTAAACACCATCACCACCACCACTATAAACACCATCACCACCACCACTATAAACACCATCACCACCACTGTAAACACCATCACCACAACCACTATAAACACCATCACCACCACCACTGTAAACACCATCAACACCACCACTATAAACACCATCACCACCACCACTGTAAACACCATCACCACCACTGTAAACACCATCACCACCACTGTAAACACCATCACCACCACTGTAAACATCATCTCCACCACTGTAAACACCATCACCACCACTGTAAACATCACCACCACTATAAAAATCACCACCACTGTAAACACCATCACCACCACTGTAAACACCATCACCACCACTGTAAACATCATCTCCACCACTGTAAACACCATCACCACCACTATAAACACCATCACCACCACTGTAAACACCATCACCACCACTGTAAACATCATCTCCACCACTGTAAACACCATCACCACCACTGTAAACATCACCACCACTATAAAAATCACCACCACTGTAAACACCATCACCACCACTGTAAACACCATCTCCACCACTGTAAACACCATCACCACCACTGTAAACATCACCACCACTATAAAAATCACCACCACTGTAAACACCATCACCACCACTGTAAACATCATCACCACCACTATAACCATCACCACCACTGTAAACACCATCACCACCACTTTAAGCATCATCACCACCACTATAAACATCACCACCACTGTAAACACCATCACCACCACTATAAACACCATCACCACCACTGTAAACACCATTACCACCACTATAAACATCACCACCACTATAAACACCTTCACCACCACCACTGTAAACACCATCACCACCACCACTGTAAACATCATCACCGCCACCACTATAAACACCATCACCACCACCACTGTAAACAACATCACCAACACTGTAAAAACCACCACCACTGTAAACACCATCACCACCACCACTGTAAACACCATCACCACCACCACTATAAACACCATCACCACCACCACTGTAAACACCATCACCACCACCACTGTAAACATCATCACCACCACCACTGTAAACATCATCACCACCACCACTATAAACACCATCACCAACACTGTAAACACCACCACCACTGTAAACACCATCACCACCACCACTATAAACACCATCACCACCACCGCTGTAAACACCATCACCACCACCGCTGTAAACATCATCACCACCACTGTAAACATCATCACCACCACTGTAAACATCATCACCACCACTATAACCATCACCACCACTGTAAACACCATCACCACCACTATAAACACCATCACCACCACTGTAAACACCATCACCACCACTGTAAACATCATCTCCACCACTGTAAACACCATCACCACCACTGTAAACATCACCACCACTATAAAAATCACCACCACTGTAAACACCATCACCACCACTGTAAACACCATGACCACCACTGTAAACATCATCTCCACCACTGTAAACACCATCACCACCACTGTAAACATCACAACCACTATAAACAGCACCATCACCACTATAAACATCACAATCACTGTAAACACCATCACCACCACTATAAACAGCACCACCACTGTAAACACCATCACGACCACTGTAAACACCATCACCACCGCTATAAACAGCACCACCACTGTGAACACCATCACCACCCCTATAAACACCATCACCACCACTATAAACACCATCACCACCACTGTAAACATCATCACCACCACTATAAACATCACCACCACTGTAAACACCATCACCACCACAGTAAACACCATCACCACCACTATAAACATCACCACCACTGTAAACACCATCACCACCACTGTAAACACCACCACCACTGTAAACATCATCACCACCACTGTAAACACCATCACCACTGTAAACACCATCACCACCACTATAAACATCACCACCACTGTAAACACCATCACCACCAATATAAACATCACAATCACTGTAAACACCATCACCACCAATATAAACAGCACCACCACCACTGTAAACACCATCACCACACCTATAAACATCACGACCACTGTAAACACCATCACCACACCTATAAACATCACGACCACTGTAAACACCATCACCACCACTGTAAACGCCATCACCACCACTGTAAACACTATCACCAACACTGTAAACATCACCACCACTATAAACACCATCACCACCACTGTAAACACCATCACCACCACTGTAAACATCACTACCACTATAAACACCATCACCACCACTGTAAACACCATCACCACCACTGTAAACATCACCACCACTATAAACACCATCACCACCACTGTAAACATCATCACCACCACTGTAAACATCATCACCACCACCACTATAAACACCATCACCACCACTGTAAACACCATCACCACCACTGTAAACACCATCACCACCACTGTAAACATCACCACCACTATAAACACCATCACCACTATTATAAACACCATCACCACCACTGTAAACACCATCACCACCACTGTAAACACCATCACCACCACTGTAAACATCATCACCACTATAAACACCATCACCACTACTATAAACACCATCACCACCACTATAAACACCATCACCACCACTATAAACACCATCACCACCACCACCACTGTAAACACCATCACCACCACTGTAAACACCATCACCACCACTATAAACACCATCATCAGAGCTGCTTTAAAGTGATTATATGAACGTCTCCTGGGGTCAGCAATTCCTGGACAACAAACACTGTACAGTTAGCCCTCTCTCCTTTCTCCCTCTCTTTCTCTCTGTCTGTATCTCTCTATCTCCCTCTCTCACTTCTTTGTTCATCCTCTTTTTATTGTTTTACCTTTGTATGTTCTCTGTGCCTCTTTTCTTCTCTTCCCCTTTCTCTACATCCTCCCTCTCTCTCACACACCTGTTGCCTCCTCAGAGAGAGTGAGCGCACGCGTGTGTGTGTGTGTGTGTGTGAGAGAGAGAGAGTGTTTGTGGAGCTCAATGGTTTAAACTGAAGTGTACACTCACCGTAATTACGACTAAACACTAAACCGTGACTTGCACGCCCAAACGATACTTAGACACACACACACACACACACACACACACACACACACACACACACACACACACACACACACACACACACACACACAGTAGAGACAGAGAGAGTGAGTAAGAGAGAAACAAAGAAAAGGACAGGGAGAGAGAGAAAGAGAGAGAGAGAGAAAGAGAGAAAAAGAGAGAGATAGAAAGAGAAAGAGAGAGAGAAAGAGAGAGAGAGAAAGAGAGAGAGAGAAAGGGAGAGAGAGAGAAAAAGAGAGAGAGAGAAAGGGAGAGAAAGAGAAAAAGAGAGAGAGAGAGAGAAAGAGAGAGATAGAAAGAGAAAGAGAGAGAGAGAAAGGGAGAGAGAGAGAAAAAGAGAGAGAGAAAGAGAGAGAGAGAGAGAGAAAGAGAGAGAGAGAAAGAGAGAGAGAGAAAGGGAGAGAGAGAAAAAGAGAGAGAGAGAAAGAGAGAGAGAAAGGGAGAGAGAGAGAGAGAAAGAGAGAGATAGAAAGAGAAAGAGAGAGAGAGAAAGGGAGAGAGAGAGAAAAAGAGAGAGAGAGAGAAAGAGAGAGAGAGAAAGAGAGAGAGAGAGAAAAAGAGAGAGAGAGAGAAAGAGAAAGAGAAAGAGAGAGAAAGGGAGAGAGAGAGAAAGAGAGAGAGAGAGAGAAAAAGAGAGAGAGAGAGAGAAAAAGAGAGAGATAGAAAGAGAAAGAGAGAGAGAGAAAGGGAGAGAGAGAAAAAGAGAGAGAGAGAAAGAGAGAGAGAGAAAGGGAGAGAGAGAAAAAGAGAGAGAGAGAGAGAAAGAGAGAGATAGAAAGAGAAAGAGAGAGAGAAAGAGAGAGAGAGAGAAAGCGAGAGAGAGAGAGAGAAAGAGAGAGAGAGAAAGAGAGAGAGAGAGAGAAAGGGAGAGAGAGAGAAAAAGAGAGAGAGAGAGAGAGAAAGAGAGAGAGAAAGAGAAAGAGAGAGAAAGGGAGAGAGAGAGAAAGAGAGAGAGAGAGAGAGAGAAAAAGAGAGAGAGAGAGAGAGAGGTACTACAGAACAAGCCCTGATGGAGACCTGACAGGTTCTGTAGAACAGGAGCGGAGGAGCTGCTGCCTCTCCACCATCTGCTGCTTCCTGGTGAAGTTCTGCAGGAGGACGTAATCTCAGCAGCTGCTCAGAAACACACTTCAAACAATGATTAGATGGGTTTGGCGAGGAGGAGCGCGAGCCTGGGGATTAGGAGTGGAGGAGGTTTGGACTGGACAGCGTTCGGAATGACCACTCTGTGGGAGGCCGTGCTGTTAGAGCTGCTTTAATGCTTACATGAATGTCTCCTGTGGTCAGCAATGCCTGGACAACAACACAGTACAGATACCACCAACACTGTCCCCTCAGATAAACAGAGCTCTGATCTTATGGAGAGAGAAGAACATCAAACTGTTTCAGATCTGAGAACTTCCACACTGTCCATCCTTCCACTGTGAGACGACCCTTCTACGCTGTGGGTCTGAAAGGATGTGTAGCTGTTCAAGAAGCTCCTCACTGAGAAAAGGAGCTACAGACACACCAAACAAAGAAGCTGAACACTGGACTGACCACCCCAGAGTCCAGAACCTCAACACCACTAAATGGACTGACCACCCCAGAGTCCAGAACCCCAACACCACTGAATAAACTGACCACCCCAGAGTCCAGAACCCCAACACCACTGAATAAACTGACCACCCCAGAGTCCAGACCTCAACAACACTGAATAGACTGACCACCCCAGAGTCCAGAACCTCAACACCACTGAATGGACTGACCACCCCAGAGTCCAGAACCTCAACACCCCTGAATGGACTGACCACCCCAGAGTCCAGATTCCCAACACCAATCCCCTTCATGAAGGAACAGTGTTGGTGATGATAAAGGAATGAAGGGATAAAGGAACAGTGTTGGTGGTGGTGATAAAGGAATGAAGGAACAGTGTTGGTGGTGATAAAGGAATGAAGGGATGAAGGAACAGTGTTGGTGAGGATAAAGGAATGAAGGGATGAAGGAACAGTGTTGGTGAGGATAAAGGAATGAAGGGATGAAGGAACAGTGTTGGTGGTGATAAAGGAATGAAGGGATGAAGGAACAGTGTTGGTGATGATAAAGGAATGAAGGGATGAAGGAACAGTGTTGGTGATTATAAAGGAATGAAGGGATGAAGGAACAGTGTTGGTGATGATAAAGGAATGAAGGGATGAAGGAACAGTGTTAGCGATGATAAAGGAATGAAGGGATGAAGGAACAGTGTTGGTGATGATAAAAGAATGAAGGGACAGTGTTGGTGATGATAAAGGAATGAAGGGATGAAGGAACAGTGTTGGTGATGATAAAGGAATGAAGGGATGAAGGAACAGTGTTGGTGATGATAAAGGAATGAAGGGATGAAGGAACAGTGTTGGTGATGATAAAGGAATGAAGGAACAGTGTTGGTGATGATAAAGGAATGAAGGGATGAAGGAACAGTGTTGGTGATTATAAAGGAATGAAGGGATGAAGGAACAGTGTTGGTGATGATAAAGGAATGAAGGGATGAAGGAACAGTGTTGGTGATGATAAAGGAATGAAGGGACAGTGTTGGTGATGATAAAGGAATGAAGGGATGAAGGAACAGTGTTGGTGATGATAAAGGAATGAAGGGATGAAGGAACAGTGTTGGTGATTATAAAGGAATGAAGGGATGAAGGAACAGTGTTGGTGATGATAAAGGAATGAAGGGATGAAGGGACAGTGTTGGTGGTGATAAAGGAATGAAGGGATGAAGGAACAGTGTTGGTGATGATAAAGGAATGAAGGGACAGTGTTGGTGATGATAAAGGAATGAAGGGATGAAGGAACAGTGTTAGCGATGATAAAGGAATGAAGGGATGAAGGAACAGTGTTGGTGATGATAAAGGAATGAAGGGACAGTGTTGGTGATGATAAAGGAATGAAGGGACAGTGTTGGTGATGATAAAGGAATGAAGGGATGAAGGAACAGTGTTAGCGATGATAAAGGAATGAAGGGATGAAGGAACAGTGTTGGTGATGATAAAGGAATGAAGGGACAGTGTTGGTGATGATAAAGGAATGAAGGGATGAAGGAACAGTGTTGGTGATGATAAAGTAATAAAGAAGATGAAGGTGGATGAAGGAAACTGGTTTGAGTGGGCGGGGCCTGGGAGACGACAACCCTATGATTGGTCGGGGATGATTAGAGGAGTGTTAGGGTTAGATTACGATTTGAGTTTACACTGAAAGGAGAGAAATACAGTGGAGTATATCAGTCACTTACTGATCAGCTACTGGTCAGTTACTGGTGAGATACTGGTCAGATACTGGTCAGTCGTGTTGACTGTTTACCTGCAGGAACCAGAGGAACCTGATTAGTGAGAAACAGATTTCGGTTCTCTGGATCTTGTAGATCAGATCATCTGCTGAAAGGCTGCTCCTCTACAGAAACTCAAGCTGCTGTGAGGATCACCTGAACGCCGCGCACAGCCGGTCACTGAGGCTCCGCCGGACTTTATTAAGTCCACTCCGAGTCGCGAGTCTCGAGGCGTGATGGCGTTCGGTAATCGACCGCTGGCTGCGGACGCGCCCGGATACAGATCAGGCCGAGGAGCGCTACAGTATTCCGTTAAAGCGGTCTCGGATTGATGGAGTGGTCTTCTCTGCTTAATGAGAGGAGCTGCGGTAATTCTAGTCTTCGGGGGGACGGCGGGAGAGAGGGAGAGAGGGAGAGAGGGAGAAGGATGAGGAGAGGGAGCGAGGGATGGGGTGCGGGGAGAGAAAGAGGAGGATTTTGCTGCAGCATACATTTTTCATGAATTGCCCTATTTATCATGTATCGCGGGGCGGAGGAGCTGTTACCACGCCAACGCTCCTGTTTGTTTCCAGAGGTG
>CM038719.1:206215-221215 GCA_021613375.1 Megaleporinus macrocephalus
GTACTAATATCAGTATCAGTATCAGTACTAATATCAGTATCAGTATCAGTACTAATATCAGTATCAGTACTAATATCAGTATCAGTATCAGTACTAATATCAGTATCAGTACTAATATCAGTATCAGTATCAGTACTAATATCAGTATCAGTACTAATATCAGTATCAGTATCAGTACTAATATCAGTATCAGTACTAATATCAGTATCAGTATCAGTACTAATATCAGTATCAGTATCAGTACTAATATCAGTATCAGTACTAATATCAGTATCAGTATGGGAGGTGAACGTTCTAACAGACACAGTGCTGATCCTGATATGAAGACGAGCCGCACCGACAGTCCGAATTAGGAAACAGACGAAGGTCAATTTATTACTTCTGTTATTACTCCTATTATTACTTCTGTTATTACTCCTATTAATACTTCTGTTATTACTCCTATTATTACTTCTGTTATTACTCCTATTAATACTTCTGTTATTACTCCTATTAATACTTCTGTTATTACTCCTATTATTACTTCTGTTATTACTCCTATTATTACTTCTGTTATTACTCCTATTAATACTTCTGTTATTACTCCTATTATTACTTCTGTTATTACTCCTATTAATACTTCTGTTATTGCTCCTATTAATACTTCTGTTATTACTCCTATTAATACTTCTGTTATTACTCCTATTATTACTTCTATTATTACTCCTATTAATACTTCTGTTATTACTCCTATTAATACTTCTGTTATTACTCCTATTAATACTTCTGTTATTACTCCTATTATTACTTCTGTTATTACTCCTATTAATACTTCTGTTATTACTACTGTTATTACTTCTCTAATTACTTCTCTTATTACCCCTGTTATTACTCCTGTTATTACTCCTGTTATTACTCCTGTTATTACTCCTGTTATAACTTCTCTAATTACTTCTCTTATTACCCCTGTTATTACTCCTGTTATTACTCCTGTTATAACTCCTGTTATTACTCCTTTTATTACTTCTGTTAATACTCCTGTTATTACTGATTATTACTCCTGTCATTACTCGTTATCACTCCTGTTATTACTTCTCTTATTACTCCTGTTATTACTCCTCTAATTACTTCTCTTATTACTCATTTTATTATTCCTGTTATTACTCTTGTTATTACTCCTATTATTACTTCTCTTATTGCTCCTGTTATTACTCCTGTAAATATTTCTGTTATTACTCCTGTTATTACTTCTGTTATTTCTCCTGTTATTACTCCTCTTATTACTCCTTTTATTACTCCTCTTATTACTCCTCTTATTACTTCTGTTATCACTCCTGTTCCACCTTAATCTGAGACTGGAGTTACATCCTGAGACCTGTACACGGGCTGCTGAAGTCGATCAGCTCTGTTAGTGAAGTCCCTCCCAGACGAACGAGTCCCCCATAATCCTGAACTTCTCTCCAAATCCATGTGAGGAGTGAAGTCTGTATATGTTGCCATGGTTTCGATGCTGTTAGGCCTGAAAGGCAGAGAAGCAGAGCTTTCACAGCTTTTAGCTCCATCATTTAAAATCTGACTCCCAAACTCGTCCAGACTACTGACACAGACCTGACATTCAGAACTTCCATTAACAACAACTTCTCCACCGCGGGGTGTCTGATCTCTGGAGCTCTGCAGATCAGTGGAGGAATGCTAGAATGAAGCTGTACTCCACAGGGGCCCCTCCCAACGAGCCCTGGACCTGCACTGCTAGATACAAACACATGTACGGCCCCGGGTTCTCTCTGAGTTGTCCATGTTGTTAGTGTGATCATGTGATCTCTGACACTTCAACATCAGGACTAGAGTGTGAGGTGTTACTCTGGTTAATACTGTGAGGTGTTACTCTGGTTAATACTGTGAGGTGTTACTCTGGTTAATACTGTGAGATGTTACTCTGGTTAATACTGTGAGGTGTTACTCTGGTTAATACTGTGAGATGTTACTCTGGTTAATACTGTGAGGTGTTACTCTGGTTAATACTGTGAGGTGTTACTCTGGTTAATACTGTGAGATGTTACTCTGGTTAATACTGTGAGGTGTTACTCTGGTTAATACTGTGAGGTGTTACTCTGGTTAATACTGTGAGATGTTACTCTGGTTAATACTGTGAGGTGTTACTCTGCTTAATACTGTGAGGTGTTACTCTGGTTAATACGGTGAGGTGTTACTCTGGTTAATACTGTGAGATGTTACTCTGGTTAATACTGTGAGGTGTTACTCTGGTTAATACTGTGAGATGTTACTCTGGTTAATACTGTGAGATGTTACTCTGGTTAATACTGTGAGGTGTTACTCTGCTTAATACTGTGAGATGTTACTCTGGTTAATACTGTGAGATGTTACTCTGGTTAATACTGGGAGGTGTTACTCTGGTTAATACTGTGAGGTGTTACTCTGGTTAATACTGTGAGATGTTACTCTGGTTAATACTGGGAGGTGTTACTCTGGTTAATACTGTGAGGTGTTACTCTGGTTAATACTGTGAGGTGTTATTCTGGTTAATACTGTGAGGTGTTACTCTGGTTAATACTGTGAGATGTTACTCTGGTTAATACTGTGAGGTGTTACTCTGGTTAATACTGTGAGGTGTTATTCTGGTTAATACTGTGAGATGTTACTCTGGTTAATACTGTGAGGTGTTACTCTGGTTAATACTGTGAGGTGTTACTCTGGTTAATACTGTGAGATGTTACTCTGGTTAATACTGTGAGGTGTTACTCTGGTTAATACTGTGAGGTGTTATTCTGGTTAATACTGTGAGATGTTACTCTGGTTAATACTGGGAGGTGTTACTCTGGTTAATACTGTGAGATGTTACTCTGGTTAATACTGTGAGGTGTTACTCTGGTTAATACTGTGAGATGTTACTCTGGTTAATACTGTGAGGTGTTACTCTGGTTAATACTGTGAGGTGTTATTCTGGTTAATACTGTGAGATGTTACTCTGGTTAATACTGGGAGGTGTTACTCTGGTTAATACTGTGAGATGTTACTCTGGTTAATACTGTGAGATGTTACTCTGGTTAATACTGTGAGATGTTACTCTGGTTAATACTGTGAGGTGTTACTCTGCTTAATACTGTGAGATGTTACTCTGGTTAATATTGTGAGGTGTTATTCTGGTTAATACTGTGAGGTGTTACTCTGGTTAATACTGTGAGGTGTTACTCTGGTTAATACTGTGAGATGTTACTCTGGTTAATACTGGGAGGTGTTACTCTGGTTAATACTGTGAGATGTTACTATGGTTAATACTGTGAGATGTTACTCTGGTTAATACTGTGAGGTGTTACTCTGGTTAATACTGTGAGGTGTTACTCTGGTTAATACTGTGAGATGTTACTCTGGTTAATACTGGGAGGTGTTACTCTGGTTAATACTGTGAGGTGTTACTCTGGTTAATACTGTGAGGTGTTACTCTGGTTAATACTGGGAGGTGTTACTCTGGTTAATACTGTGAGATGTTACTCTGGTTAATACTGTGAGGTGTTACTCTAAGTTAATACTGTGAGGTGTTACTCTGGTTAATACTGTGAGGTGTTATTCTGGTTAATACTGTGAGGTGTTACTCTGGTTAATACTGTGAGGTGTTACTCTGGTTAATACTGTGAGATGTTATTCTGGTTAATACTGTGAGGTGTTACTCTGGTTAATACTGTGAGGTGTTACTCTGGTTAATACTGTGAGATGTTATTCTGGTTAATACTGTGAGGTGTTACTCTGGATAATACTGTGAGATGTTACTCTGGTTAATACTGTGAGGTGTTATTCTGGTTAATACTGTGAGGTGTTACTCTGGTTAATACTGTGAGGTGTTACTCTGGTTAATACTGTGAGATGTTATTCTGGTTAATACTGTGAGGTGTTACTCTGGATAATACTGTGAGATGTTACTCTGGTTAATACTGTGAGATGTTACTCTGGTTAATACTGTGAGATGTTATTCTGGTTAATACTGTGAGATGTTACTCTGGTTAATACTGTGAGGTGTTATTCTGGTTAATACTGTGAGGTGTTACTCTGGTTAATACTGTGAGATGTTATTCTGGTTAATACTGTGAGATGTTACTCTGGTTAATACTGTGAGGTGTTATTCTGGTTAATACTGTGAGGTGTTACTCTGGTTAATACTGTGAGATGTTACTCTGGTTAATACTGTGAGATGTTACTCTGGTTAATACTGGGAGGTGTTATTCTGGTTAATACTGTGAGGTGTTACTCTGGTTAATACTGTGAGATGTTATTCTGGTTAATACGGTGAGGTGTTACTCTGGTTAATACTGTGAGATGTTACTCTGGTTAATACTGTGAGATGTTACTCTGGTTAATACTGGGAGGTGTTACTCTGGTTAATACTGTGAGGTGTTACTCTGGTTAATACTGTGAGATGTTACTCTGGTTAATACTGTGAGGTGTTATTCTGGTTAATACTGTGAGGTGTTACTCTGGTTAATACTGTGAGATGTTACTCTCGTTAATACTGTGAGATGTTACTCTGGTTAATACTGTGAGATGTTACTCTGGTTAATACTGTGAGGTGTTACTCTGGTTAATACTGTGAGATGTTACTCTGGTTAATACTGTGAGGTGTTACTCTGGTTAATACTGTGAGATGTTATTCTGGTTAATACGGTGAGGTGTTACTCTGGTTAATACTGTGAGATGTTACTCTGGTTAATACTGTGAGGTGTTACTCTGGTTAATACTGTGAGATGTTACTCTGGTTAATACTGTGAGGTGTTACTCTGGTTAATACTGTGAGATGTTACTCTGGTTAATACTGTGAGGTGTTACTCTGGTTAATACTGTGAGGTGTTATTCTGGTTAATACTGTGAGATGTTACTCTGGTTAATACTGTGAGGTGTTATTCTGGTTAATACTGTGAGGTGTTACTCTGGTTAATACTGTGAGGTGTTACTCTGGTTAATACTGTGAGGTGTTACTCTGGTTAATACTGTGAGATGTTACTCTGGTTAATACTGGGAGGTGTTATTCTGGTTAATACTGTGAGATGTTACTCTGGTTAATACTGTGAGGTGTTATTCTGGTTAATACTGTGAGGTGTTACTTTGGTTAATACTGTGAGGTGTAACTCTGGTTAATACTGTGAGGTGTTACTCTGGTTAATACTGTGAGATGTTACTCTGGTTAATACTGTGAGGTGTTACTCTGGTTAATACTGTGAGATGTTACTCTGGTTAATACTGTGAGGTGTTACTCTAAGTTAATACTGTGAGGTGTTACTCTGGTTAATACTGTGAGGTGTTATTCTGGTTAATACTGTGAGATGTTACTCTGGTTAATACTGTGAGATGTTACTCTGGTTAATACTGGGAGGTGTTACTCTGGTTAATACTGGGAGGTGTTACTCTGGTTAATACTGTGAGGTGTTACTCTGGTTAATACTGTGAGGTGTTATTCTGGTTAATACTGTGAGGTGTTACTCTGGTTAATACTGTGAGGTGTTACTCTGGTTAATACTGTGAGGTGTTACTCTGGTTAATACTGGGTCTCGTTACTGTGTGTACGGTGTTGTTATTCCGGGTAATTTCTGAAGTTATTCGGTGAACGTGGTGGAGTGTGTGCGGGGTGAGCTCCGTGCTGGAGTGAGTGACTCTTGTGTGCCGTTGAAAAAGAAGTGAAAATATAGAGTAATAATGGTGTAAAACGAGAGCAGGACGGTGGTCAAATTGGCGGGTCAGCTTTGAGGACCCTCACCTGAATATATGTTCTGTATATATGTGAGTGTGTGAGCGTGAGTGAGTGTGCATGTGTGTGTTTGTGTGAGGTTGTGTACATATGTGAGTGTGTGAGTGAGTGTGAGTGTGTGTGTGGTTGTGTATATATGTGAGTGTGTAAGTGTGAGTGAGTGTGTGTGGTTGTGTATATATGTGAGTGTGTGTGTGTGTGTGTGTGTGGTTGTGTATATATGTGAGTGTGTGAGTGAGTGTGAGTGTGTGTGGTTGTGTATATATGTGAGTGTGTAAGTGTGTGTGTGGTTGTGTATATATGTAAATGTGTGTGTGTGTGTGTGTGTGTGGTTGTGTATATATGTGAGTGTGAGTATGTGTGTGTATACATGTGAGTGTGTGTGTGTGTGAGTGTTTGTGTATATATGTGAGTGTGTGAGTGTGCGTTTGTGTATATATGTGAGTGTGTGTGGTTGTGTATATATGTATGTGTGTGAGTGCGTTTGTATAAATCTGTGAGTGTGTGTGTGTTTGTGTATATACGTGAGTGTGTGAGTGTGAGTGTTTGTGTATATATGTGAGTGTGTGTGTTTGTGTATATATGTGAGTGTGTGTGGTTGTGTATATATGTATGTGTGTGAGTGTGTTTGTATAAATCTGTGAGTGTGTGTGTGTGTGTGTGTGTGTGTTTGTGTATATACGTGAGTGTGTGAGTGTGAGTGTTTGTGTATATATGTGAGTGTGTGTGGTTGTGTATATATGTATGTGTGTGAGTGTGTTTGTGTATATATGTGAGTGTGTGTGTGTGTGTGTTTGTGTATATATGTGAGTGTGAGTGTGTGTGTATATATGTGAGTGTGTGTGGTTGTGTATATATGTGAGTGTGTGTGTGTGTTTGTGTACATATGTGAGTGTGTGAGCATGAGTGAGTGTGAGTGTGTGTGGTTGTGTATATGTGAGTGAGTGAGTGAGTGTGTGTGTGTGGTTGTGTATATATTTGAGTGTGTGTGTGTGTGTGGTTGTGTATATATTTGAGTGTGTGAGTGTGAGTGAGTGCGAGTGTGTGTGGTTGTGTATATATGTGAGTGTGTGTGGTTGTGTATATATGTGAGTTTGTGAGTGTGTGTGGTTGTGTATATATGTGAGTGTGTGAGGTTTTGTATATATGTGAGTGTGTGTGTGTGTTTGTGTACATATGTGAGTGTGTGTGGTTGTGTATGTATGTGAGTGTGTGAGTGTGAGTGAGTGTGAGTGTGTGTGGTTGTGTATGTATGTGAGTGTGTGAGTGTGTGTGTTTGTGTATATATGTGAGTTTGTGAGTGTGTGTGTTTGTGTATATATGTGAGTGTGTGACTGTGAGTGTGTGAGTGTCAGTGGTTGTGTATATATGAGTGTGTGTGTGAGTGTGAGTGAGTGTGTGTGGTTGTGTATATGTGTGTGTGTGTGTGTGTGTGTGTTTGTGTGTGTGTGTGTGTGTGTGTGTGTGGTTGTGTATATATGTGAGTGTGAGTGAGTGTGTGTGGTTGTGTATATATGTGAGTGTGTGTGTGTGTGTGTGTGTGGTTGTGTATATGTGTGAGTGTGTGTGGTTGTGTATATATGTATGTGTGTGAGTGTGTTTGTATAAATCTGTGAGTGTGTGTGTGTTTGTGTATATACGTGAGTGTGTGAGTGTTTGTGTATATATGTGAGGGTGTGTGTGTGTGTATATATGTGAGTGTGTGTGGTTGTGTATATATGTATGTGTGTCAGTGTGTTTGTATAAATCTGTGAGTGTGTGTGTGTGTGTTTGTGTATATACGTGAGTGTGTGAGTGTGAGTGTTTGTGTATATATGTGAGTGTGTGTGGTTGTGTATATATGTATGTGTGTGAGTGTGTTTGTGTGTTTGTGTATATATGTGAGTGTTTGTGTGTGTTTGTGTATATATGTGAGTGTGAGTGTGTGTGTATATATGTGAGTGTGTGTGGTTGTGTATATATGTGAGTGTGTGTGTGTGTTTGTGTACATATGTGAGTGTGTGAGCATGAGTGAGTGTGTGTGTGTGTGGTTGTGTATATATGTGAGTGAGTGAGTGTGTGTGTGTGTGGTTGTGTATATATTTGAGTGTGTGTGTGTGTGTGTGGTTGTGTATATATTTGAGTGTGTGAGTGTGAGTGAGTGCGAGTGTGTGTGGTTGTGTATATATGTGAATGTGTGTGGTTGTGTATATATGTGAGTTTGTGAGTGTGTGTGGTTGTGTATATAAGTGAGTTTGTGAGGTTTTGTATATATGTGAGTGTGTGTGTGTTTGTGTACATATGTGAGTGTGAGTGTGTGTGGTTGTGTATGTATGTGAGTGTGTGAGTGTGAGTGAGTGTGAGTGTGTGTGGTTGTGTATATATGTGAGTGTGTGAGTGTGTGTGGTTGTGTATATATGTGAGTTTGTGAGTGTGAGTGTGTGTGTTTGTGTATATATGTGAGTGTGTGACTGTGAGTGTGTGAGTGTCAGTGGTTGTGTATATATGAGTGTGAGTGAGTGTGTGTGGTTGTGTATATGTGTGTGTGTGTGTTTGTGTGTGTGTGTGGTTGTGTATATATGTGAGTGTGTGTGAGTGAGTGTGTGTGGTTGTGTATATATGTGAGTGTGTGTGTGTGGTTGTGTATATGTGTGAGTGTGTGTGGTTGTGTATATATGTGTGTGAGTGTATATATGTGTGACTGTGAGTGTGTGTGTATATATATGAGTGTGTGTGTGTGTGTTTGTGTATATATGTGAGTGTATGAGTGTGTGTGGTTGTGTATATATGTATGTGTGTGAGTGTGTTTGTATAAATCTGTGAGTGTTTGTGTGTTTGTGTATATACGTGAGTGTGTGAGTGTTTGTGTATATATGTGAGTGTGTGTGTTTGTGTATATATGTGAGTGTGTGTGGTTGTGTATATATGTATGTGTGTGTGTGTGTTTGTATAAATCTGTGAGTGTGTGTGTTTGTGTATATACGTGAGTGTGTGAGTGTGAGTGTTTGTGTATATATGTGAGTGTGTGAGTGTGTGTGGTTGTGTATATATGTATGTGTGTGAGTGTGTTTGTGTGTGTTTGTGTATATATGTGAGTGTGTGTGTGTTTGTGTATATATGTGAGTGTGAGTGTGTGTGTGTATATATGTGAGTGTGTGTGGTTGTGTATATATGTGTGTGTGTGTGTGTGTGTGTGTGTGTGTGTGGTTGTGTATATATGTGAGTGTGTGAGTGTGAGTGAGTGTGTGTGGTTGTGTATATATTTGAGTGTGTGAGTGTGAGTGAGTGCGAGTGTGTGTGGTTGTGTATATATGTGAGTGTGTGTGGTTGTGTATATATTATGAGTTTGTGAGTGTGTGTGGTTGTGTATATATGTGAGTGTGTGAGGTTTTGTATGTATGTGTGTGTGTGTTTGTGTACATATGTGAGTGTGTGAGTGAGTGTGAGTGTGTGTGGTTGTGTATGTATGTGAGTGTGTGAGTGTGAGTGAGTGTGAGTGTGTGTGCTCGTGTATATATGTGAGTGTGTGTGGTTGTGTATATATGTGAGTTTGTGAGTGTGAGTGTGTGTGTTTGTGTATATATGTGAGTGTGTGACTGTGAGTGTGTGAGTGTGTGTGGTTGTGTATATATGTGAGTGTGTGAGTGTTAGTGAGTGTGTTTGGTTGTGTATATATGTGTGTGTAAGTGTGTGAGTGTGTGTGGTTGTGTATATATGTGAGTTTGTGAGTGTGAGTGCGTTTGTGTATATATGTGAGTGTGTGACTGAGTGTGTGAGTGTGTGTGGTTGTGTGTATATGTGAGTGTGAGTGTGTGTGGTTGTGTATATATGTGAGTGTGTGACTGTGAGTGTGTGAGTGTCAGTGGTTGTGTATATATGTGAGTGTGAGTGAGTGTGTGTGGTTGTGTATATATGTGTGTGTGTGTGTGTGTGTGTGTGTGTGGTTGTGTATATATGTGAGTGTGTGTGGTTGTGTATATATGTGAGTGTGTGTGTGTGGTTGTGTATATGTGTGAGTGTGTGTGGTTGTGTATATATGTGTGTGAGTGTATATATGTGTGACTGTGAGTGTGTGTGTGTATATATATGAGTGTGTGTGTGTGTGTGTGTTTGTGTATATATGTGAGTGTATGAGTGTGTGTGGTTGTGTATATATGTGTGTGCGTGTGTTTGTATAAATCTGTGAGTGTGTGTGTGTGTTTGTGTATATACGTGAGTGTGTGACTGTGAGTGTTTGTGTATATATGTGAGTGTGTGTGTTTGTGTATATATGTGAGTGTGTGTGGTTGTGTATATATGTATGTGTGTGAGTGTGTTTGTATAAATCTGTGAGTGTGTGTGTGTTTGTGTATATACGTGAGTGTGTGAGTGTTTGTGTATATATGTGAGTGTGTGAGTGTGTGTGGTTGTGTATATATGTATGTGTGTGAGTTTTATTTGTGTGTGTTTGTGTATATATGTGAGTGTGTGTGTGTGTTTGTGTATATATGTGAGTGTGAGTGTGTGTGTATATATGTGAGTGTGTGTGGTTGTGTATATATGTGAGTGTGTGTGTGTGTGTGTGTTTGTGTACATATGTGAGTGTGTGAGCATGAGTGAGTGTGAGTGTGTGTGGTTGTGTATATATGTGAGTGAGTGAGTGAGTGTGTGTGTGTGTGTGGTTGTGTATATATGTGAGTGTGTGTGTGTGTGGTTGTGTACATATGTGAGTGTGAGTGAGTGTGTGTGGTTGTGTATATATGTGAGTGTGTGTGGTTGTGTATATATGTGAGTTTGTGAGTGTGTGTGGTTGTGTATATATGTGAGTGTGTGAGGTTTTGTATATATGTGAGTGTGTGTGTTTGTGTACATATGTGAGTGTGTGAGTGAGTGTGAGTGTGTGTGGTTGTGTATGTTTGTGAGTGTGTGAGTGTGAGTGAGTGTGAGTGTGTGTGCTTGTGTATATATGTGAGTGTAAGTGTGTGGTTGTGTATATATGTGAGTTTGTGAGTGTGAGTGTGTGTTTGTGTATATATGTGAGTGTGTGACTGAGTGTGTGAGTGTGTGTGGTTGTGTATATATGTGAGTGTGTGAGTGTTAGTGAGTGTGAGTGTGTGTGGTTGTGTATATATGTGTGTGTGAGTGTGTGAGTGTGTGTGGTTGTGTATGTATGTGAGTTTGTGAGTGTGAGTGTGTTTGTTTGTGTATATATGTGAGTGTGTGACTGTGAGTGTGTGAGTTTGTGTGGTTGTGTATATATGTGAGTGTGTGTGGTTGTGTATATATGTATGTTTGTGAGTGTGTTTGTATAAATCTGTGAGTGTGTGTGTGTTTGTGTATATACGTGAGTGTGTGAGTGTGAGTGTGTTTGTATACATGTGAGTGTGTGAGTGTGTGTGGTTGTGTATATATGTATGTCTGTGAGTGTGTTTGTGTGTGGTTGTGTATATATGTGAGTGTGTGTGTGTTTGTGTATATATGTGAGTGTGTGTGTATATATGTGAGTGTGTGTGGTTGTGTATATATGTGAGTGTGTGTGTGTGTGTGTGTGTGTGTTTGTGTACATATGTGAGTGTGTGAGCATGAGTGAGTGTGAGTGTGTGTGGCTGTGTATATATGTGAGTGAGTGTGTGTGTGTGTGTGTGGTTGTGTATATATGTGAGTGTGTGTGTGTGTGTGGTTGTGTACATATGTGAGTCTGTGAGTGAGTGTGTGGTTGTGTATATATTTGAGTGTGTGAGTGTGAGTGAGTGCGAGTGTGTGTGGTTGTGTATATATGTGAGTGTGTGTGGTTGTGTATATATGTGAGTTTGTGAGTGTGTGTGGTTGTGTATATATGTGAGTGTGTGAGGTTTTGTATATATGTGAGTGTGTGTGTTTGTGTACATATGTGAGTGTGAGTGAGTGTGAGTGCGTGTGGTTGTGTATATATGTGAATGTGTGAGTGTGTGTGTGGTTGTGTATATTTGTGAGTGCGTGAGTGTGTGTGTGGTTGTGTATATATGTGAGTGTATGAGTGTGTGTGGTTGTGTATATATGTGAGTGTGTGAGTGTGTGTGTGAGGTTGTGTATATATGTGAGTGTGTAAGTGTGAGTGTGAGTGTGTGTGGTTGTGTATATATGTGAGTGTGTGAACATGTGTGTGGTTGTGTATATATGTGAGTGTGTGAGTGTGTGTTTGTGGCTGTGTATATATGTGAGTGTGTGTGGTTGTGTATATATGTGAGTGTGTGTCTGTGTGGTTGTGTATATATGTGAGTGTGAGGGAGTGTGAGTGTGTGTGGTTGTGTATATATGTGAATGTGTGAGTGTGTGTGTGGTTGTGTATATTTGTGAGTGCGTGAGTGTGTGTGTGGTTGTGTATATATGTGAGTGTGTGAGTGTAAGTGTGTGTGGTTGTGTATATATGTGAGTGCGTGTGTGTGTTTGTGTATATATGTGAGTGTGTGACTGGGTGTGAGTGAGTGTGTGTGGTTGTGTATATATTTAAGTGTGTGAGTGTGATTGAGTGCGAGTGTGTGTGGTTGTGTATATATGTGAGTGTTTGTGGTTTTGTATATATGTGAGTGTGTGTGTGTTTGTGTACATATGTAAGTGTGTGAGTGAGTGTGAGTGTGTGTGGTTGTGTATGTATGTGAGTGTGTGAGTGTGAGTGAGTGTGAGTGTGTGTGCGCTTATGTATATATGTGAGTGTGTGAGTGTGTGTGGTTGTGTATTTATGTGAGTTTGTGAGTGTGAGTGTGTGTGTTTGTGTATATATGTGAGTGTGTGACTGTGAGTGTGTGAGGTTGTGTATATGTGTGAGTGTGAGTGAGTGAGTGAGTGTGTGGGTGTGAGTGAGTGTGTGTGTCTGTGTGTGTTTGTGTGGTTGTGTATATGTGTGAGTGTGAGTGAGTGTGAGTGAATGTGTGTGTGTGTGTGTGTGTGCGTGGTTGTGTATATGTGTGAGTGTATGTGAGTGTGAGTGAGTGTGTGTGTGTGTGTGGTTGTGTATATGTGTGAGTGTGAGTGTGTGTGTGTGGTTGTGTATATGTGTGAGTGTGAGTGAGTGAGTGAGTGAGTGAGTGAGTGTGTGTGTGTGTGGTTGTGTATATGTGTGAGTTTGAGTGAGTGAGTGTGTGTGTGTGGTTGTGTATATGTGTGAGTGTGAATGAGTGAGTGTGTGTGTGTGTGTGTGTGGTTGTGTGAGTGTGTGTGTGGTTGTGTATATGTGTGAGTGTGAATGAGTGAGTGTGTGTGTGTGTGTGTGGTTGTGCTCGTTATACGGAGACGGTGGGTGACTCACTGTGCCGGTCAGCACTGATTCAGGAGCAGAGCTCGCTTTAGCACATATGCTGTGAATACACTACCACTACAGTCCTTCACACACATGCTGGTGTTACTGCGCTTGTGAGGACCTCAGCGACTGCTGTTCACACAGTGCTACACCAGGCCTTAAAGGGGAAGTCCATGGACTTTTTAAAATACCTGCGGAATTAAAGCTCAGATGTAAGAAAAGTCCTTCAGTGTGTTTTGCAGAGAAACGGCGGCGGCGGCAGGAACCGCGGGAAGGGCGATGCGACCAGCGATGCCATAGTTTTGCTGTTCTGGGCATATCATTTCAGAGACTTCTGAAGACCATATCCAGTATTACTGAATTCAGTTAGTAACCGAGTACACACTCCAGTAACACAGTAACTGTAGACATGGTGACCCCTGGTTCCCACCACTGTACAGTGATCTGAGACAGGTTCTCTACATTCAACCACTGACTTTGTTTACGTTAACAACTGAATTGTGCAGAAATTTTGAGACACAGGTGGAATTCCCCTGTGGTTCTGTATCTGCATCTCACTTCACATCTGGTCCTCACAAAGTGCAAAAAACAAGCACACACTAACAACGTCTCCATGCGTACACACACAGTCCTCAGTTATCAGCACGGCTCCGCCTGCAGCTGTGTGACTGATGTGTGTGTGTGTGTGTGTGTGTGTGTGAAGAGACTGTGGTGAGGAATGGGGGCTCTATCTTCAGAAGTACAGGACCCTTGCTTATAAATAACTGATGTGTTTCAAGGGCCTCACTGTGTGTGTGTGTGTGTGTGTGTGTGCGAGTGCTGCTCTCACATTTCTGTAGTTTCCTCAGAACTTTAGAACAGACCACCACTAATAGCCCCCCACACTCCCTAATAGAACTTTCCTAATGTTCCACTGACTGACAAATACTACATCCAATTACATAACAGAACAGGGGCAAAGGCTCCGCCCCCATACCTGGAGGAGGGACACCAGAACACATTAAAAAGATCTGAATGAAAAAAAAAAGACGGAATGACAGAAAATGGGAGAGAGAGTGTGTAGCACAGTTCCAGCACAGTTATTCAGACTCAACGCTGATCCCAGCACAGTTATTCAGACTCAACACTGATCCCAGCACAGTTATTCAGACTCAACACTGATCCCAGCACAGTTATTCAGACTCAACGCTGATCCCAGCACAGTTATTCAGACTCAACGCTGATCCCAGCACAGTTATTCAGACTCAACACTGATCCCAGCACAGTTATTCAGACTCAACACTGATCCCAGCACAGTTATTCAGACTCAACGCTGATCCCAGCACAGTTATTCAGACTCAACGCTGATCCCAGCACAGTTATTCAGACTCAACACTGATCCCAGCACAGTTATTCAGACTCAACGCTGATCCCAGCACAGTTATTCAGACTCAACGCTGATCCCAGCACAGTTACTCAGACTCAACGCTGATCCCAGCACAGTTATTCAGACTCAACGCTGATCCCAGCACAGTTATTCAGACTCAACGCTGATCCCAGCACAGTTATTCAGACTCAACGCTGATCCCAGCACAGTTATTCAGTCTCAACGCTGATCCCAGCACAGTTATTCAGACTCAACACTGATCCCAGCACAGTTATTCAGACTCAACGCTGATCCCAGCACAGTTATTCAGACTCAATGCTGATCCCAGCACAGTTATTCAGACTCAACACTGATCCCAGCACAGTTATTCAGACTCAACGCTGATCCCAGCACAGTTATTCAGACTCAACGCTGATACCAGCACAGTTACTCAGACTCAACACTGATCCCAGCACAGTTATTCAGACTCAACACTGATCCCAGCACAGTTATTCAGACTCAACAATGATCCCAGCACAGTTATTCAGACTCAACGCTGATCCCAGCACAGTTATTCAGTCTCAACACTGATCCCAGCACAGTTATTCAGACTCAACACTGATCCCAGCAGTTATTCAGACTCAACACTGATCCCAGCACAGTTATTCAGTCTCAACACTGATCCCAGCA
>CM038719.1:226215-231215 GCA_021613375.1 Megaleporinus macrocephalus
GGTGCTGTGGAGGCGGTGGGGTGGATTAGAGGTACTGGTAACAGAAGGAAGGCGGGGCAGACTGCCAGCGCTGGACCGAGTTCAGACTTTTTAATTATGTTTAAATGGAATTCCTGGCTCGTCCCGAGCGTCTCCTCTCCCGCCTCCCTCCCCCTCCTCCTCATCGCCTCACAAACCGGCTCGGGTTTGATTGTGTGTCTCGGCTGCGCGGTACAAATCCTGGTGGGGCGAGAGGAAGACAGCTGACAGGTCGGGCCGGGAGGAGAGGGGGAGCGGGGGAGAGGGGGAGAGGAGGAGTGGGGGAGCGGGGGAGCGGAGGAGCGGAGGAGCGGGGGAGAGGGGGAAAGGAGGGCTTTTTGAAGTATCTTTGGCACGGAAAGGGGGGGTGCAGGGGATGTTTCCTCCTGTTGTGCTCCTCTTCCTCAGTGAGTGACGTCTTCCTCTCACCGTAAACACAAACAGACTACACGAGTAACAACCCCACGACCCCGTCACCCCACTGTCTCCACCTCCCACTGTCTCCACTTCTATCTGTCCCCACCACCCACTGTCTCCACCTCCCACTGTCTCAACTTCTATCTGTTCCCACCACCCACTGTCTCCACCTCCCACTGTCTCCACTTCTATCTGTCACCACCAGCCACTGTCTCCACCTTCCACTGTCTACACTTCTATCTGTCCCCACCACCCACTGTCTCCACCTCCCACTGTCTCAACTTCTATCTGTCCCCACCACCCACTGTCTCCACCTGCCACTGTCTACACTTCTATCTGTCCCCACCACCCACTGTCTCCACCTCCCACTGTCTCCACTTCTATCTGTCTCCACCACCCACTGTCTCCATCTCACACTGTCCCCACCTCACTGTCTCCACTTCTATCTGTCACCACCAGCCACTGTCTCCACCTTCCACTGTCTACACTTCTATCTGTCCCCACCACCCACTGTCTCCACCTCCCACTGTCTCAACTTCTATCTGTCCCCACCACCCACTGTCTCCACCACCCACTGTCTCCACCTCCCACTGTCTCCACTTCTATCTGTCTCCACCACCCACTGTCTCCACTTCTATCTGTCCCCACCACCCACTGTCTCCACCTCCCACTGTCTCAACTTCTATCTGTCCCCACCACCCACTGTCTCCACCTCCCACTGTCTCCACTTCTATCTGTCACCACCAGCCACTGTCTCCACCTCCCACTGTCTCCACTTCTATCTGTCACCACCAGCCACTGTCTCCACCTTCCACTGTCTACACTTCTATCTGTCCCCACCACCCACTGTCTCCACCTCCCACTGTCTCCACTTCTATCTGTCACCACCAGCCACTGTCTCCACCTCCCACTGTCTCCACTTCTATCTGTCCCCACCACCCACTGTCTCCACCTGCCACTGTCTCCACTTCTATCTGTCTCCACCACCCACTGTCTACATCTCCCACTGTCTCCACTTCTATCTGTCCCCACCACCCACTGTCTCCACCTCCCACTGTCTCCACTTCTATCTGTCCCCACCACCCACTGTCTCCACTTCTATCTGTCCCCACCACCCACTGTCTCCACCTCCCACTGTCTCCACTTCTATCTGTCTCCACCACCCACTGTCTCCATCTCACACTGTCTCCACCTCCCACTGTCTCCACTTCTATCTGTCCCCATCACCCACTGTCTCCACCTCCCACTGTCTCCATTTCTGTCTCCACCACCCACTGTCTCCACTTCTTTCTGTCCCCACCACCCACTGTCTCAACTTCTATCTGTCCCCACCACCCACTGTCTCCACCTCCCACTGTCTCCACTTCTATCTATCTTCACCACCCACTGTCTGCACCTCCCACTGTCTCCACCTCTATCTGTCCCCACCACCCACTGTCTCCACCTCCCACTGTCTCCACTTCTATCTGTCTCCACCACCCACTGTCTCCATCTCACACTGTCCCCACCTCACTGTCTCCATTTCTATCTATCCCCAGCACCCACTGTCTCCACCTCCCACTATCTCCACTTCTATCTGTCTCCACCACCCACTGTCTCCACCTCTCACTGTCTCCATCTCACACTCTCTCCACCTCTCACTGTCTCCACCTCTATCTGTCTCCATCTCTCACTGTCTCCACCTCTCACTGTCTCTACCTCTATCTGTCTCCCTCTTCCACTGTCTCCACCTCTCACTGTCTCCACCTCCCACTGTCTCCATCTCTCACTGTCTCCACCTCTCACTGTCTCTACCTCTATCTGTCTCCGTCTCTTACTTTCTCTACCTCTATATGTCTCTGTCTCTTACTGTATTCACCTCTTACTGTCTCCATGTCTTACTGTCTCCACCAGTCACTGTTTTCACTTCTTACTTTTTCTGTCTCTTGCTGTCTTCACCTCTTACTGTATCTGTCTTACTGTCTTCACCTATTACTGTCTCTGTCTCTTACTGTATCCGTCTTACTGTCTCCACCTCTCACTGTTACTCTCTGTCTCTTACTGTCTTTACCTATTACTGTCTCCATCTCTTACTGTATCCGTCTTACTGTCTTCACCTCTTACTGTCTCCACTTCTCACTGTTTCTCACCGTCTCTTACTGTCTCCACCTCTTACTGTCTCCATCTCTTTATGTCTCCACCTCTCACTGTTTCTCACGGTCTCTTACTGTCTCCACCTCTTACTGCCTCCACCTCTCACTGTTTCTCACCGTCTCTTACTGTCTCCACCTCTTACTGTCTCCACCTCTCACTGTTTCTCACCGTCTCTTACTGTCTTTACCTCTTACTGTCTCCACCTCTAACTGTTTCTCGCCGTCTCTTACTGTCTCCACCTCTTACTGTCTTCACCTCTCACTGTTTCTCACCGTCTCTTACTGTCTTCACCTCTCACTGTTTCTCACCGTCTCTTACTGTCTTCACCTCTTACTGTCTTCACCTCTCACTGTTTCTCACCGTCTCTTACTGTCTCCAACTCTTACTGTCTTCACCTCTCACTGTTTCTCACCGTCTCTTACTGTCTTCACCTCTCACTGTTTCTCACCGTCTCTTACTGTTTTCACCTCTCACTGTTTCTCACCGTCTCTTACTGTCTTCACCTCTTACTGTCTCCACCTCTTACTGTTTCTCACCGTCTCTTACTGTCTCCACCTCTTACTGTCTCCACCTCTAACTGTTTCTCACCGTCTCTTACTGTCTTCACCTCTCACTGTTTCTCACCGTCTCTTACTGTCTTCACCTCTCACTGTTTCTCACCGTCTCTTACTGTCTTCACCTCTTACTGTCTTCACCTCTTACTGTCTTCACCTCTCACTGTTTCTCACCGTCTCTTACTGTCTCCAACTCTTACTGTCTTCACCTCTCACTGTTTCTCACCGTCTCTTACTGTCTTCACCTCTCACTGTTTCTCACCGTCTCTTACTGTTTTCACCTCTCACTGTTTCTCACCGTCTCTTACTGTCTTCACCTCTTACTGTCTCCACCTCTTACTGTTTCTCACCGTCTCTTACTGTCTCCACCTCTTACTGTCTCCACCTCTAACTGTTTCTCACCGTCTCTTACTGTCTTCACCTCTCACTGTTTCTCACCGTCTCTTACTGTCTTCACCTCTCACTGTTTCTCACCGTCTCTTACTGTTTTCACCTCTAACTGTTTCTCACCGTCTCTTACTGTCTTCACCTCTTACTGTCTCCACCTCTTACTGTTTCTCACCGTCTCTTACTGTCTCCACCTCTTACTGTCTCCACCTCTAACTGTTTCTCACCGTGTCTTACTGTCTTCACCTCTCACTGTTTCTCACCGTCTCTTACTGTTTTCACCTCTAACTGTTTCTCACCGTCTCTTACTGTCTTCACCTCTTACTGTCTCCACCTCTTACTGTCTCCACCTCTTACTGTCTTCACCTTATGAAACAGCTTGTTTATGAAACAGCTTGTTTATGAAACAGCTGCCGGATTTTAACATTCCAAACGAAACACAAATCCTGCTCCTTCTATGGAGCTCGCTCGCCCACGGGTCACCAGAGTCCAGTCAGTCCAGTCTGTCCAGTCTGAGTCCTTGCATAAATCACTCACCCAGTCCGGGTTTATGTTCTGATGTTTTGCAAATGTGATGTTTGTTTATATGAAAGCTTCAGATTCGGAATTTCAGAATGAACCTCCGGAAAGCTGTGCTCCGTAATCGGACCGTGGGTGGGGTCAGTTGTTTACAGTCGCTGGCCGCCCGCTGACCAGAGAACGTCACTGGGTTGTAGCAGCTGGTCGTGTGAGGGGAACGAAGCGTTTGGTGTTGTTTACACTGGACTGATGAGATCCGGTAGAACTTTCCACAAAAGTTCAACACAGAAGATCATTCATCTGGAATCGTTCTGTTTGGTTTTGAAGATTTGAAATGTGTGCTGCGTCTCCGTCTCTCAGTCTCAGAGGACGGAGGAGTGTGAGGCTTTAAAATTGTGAACATCAAATTCTGAAAAATAACAGCCATTTTATTAAAACTCTAAAAAGTTACTCTCATTTATTACTAGTATAAATTATTATTATTATTAAAGTTAAGCAGAAATATTCAGATTTATCTAAATATTAATTTCTAAAAAAAAGCCTTAAAAACGTTTTTATATGAAAACAAATTCATAAACATAGTCTCACAAGCAGTGTAACATTCAGTAGTTTTAGCGTAATTCAGTAGTTTTAGCGCAATTCAGTAACTTTACTGTAATTCAGTATATTTACTATAATTTAGTATCTTCACTGTAATTCAGTAACTTTACTGTAATTCATTATATATACGGTAATTCAGTAACTTTACTGTAATTCAGTAACTTCCCTCTAATTTAGTAACTTCATTTCAGTAACTTTACTGTAATTCAGTTTATTTACTCTAATTCAGTGTATTTACTGTAATTTAGTATCTTCACTGTAACTCAGTAACTTTACTTTAATTCAGTATATATACTGTAATTCAGTAACTTCCCTCTAATTTAGTGACTTTATTTCAGTAACTTTACTGTAATTCAGTTTATTTACTGTAAT
>CM038719.1:241215-243715 GCA_021613375.1 Megaleporinus macrocephalus
CTACAACAAATACTAGAACAGACCTACAACAAACACTACAACAAACACTACAACAAACACAACAGACACTGCAACAGACCTACAACACACACTACAACAGACATTACAACAGACACTACAACAAATACTAGAACAGACCCACAACAAACACTACAACAAACATTACAACAAACACAACAGACACTACAACAGACCTACAACAAACATTACAACAGACACTACAACAAACACTACAACAAACACTACAACAAACATTACAACAAACACAACAGACACTACAACAGATCTACAACAGACACTACAACAAACACTACAACAAACATTACAACAAACACAACAGACATTACAACAGACCTACAACAAACACTACAACAAACACTACAACAAACACAACAGACACTGCAACAGACCTACAACACACACTACAACAGACATTACAACAGACACTACAACAAATACTAGAACAGACCCACAACAAACACTACAACAAACACTACAACAAACATTACAACAAACACAACAGACACTACAACAGACCTACAACAAACATTACAACAGACACTACAACAAACACTACAACAAACACTACAACAAACATTACAACAAACACAACAGACACTACAACAGATCTACAACAGACACTACAACAAACACTACAACAAACACTACAACAAACATTACAACAAACACAACAGACATTACAACAGACCTACAACAAACATTACAACAGACACTACAACAAACACTACAACAAACACTACAACAAACATTACAACAAACACAACAGACTCTACAACAGATCTACAACAGACACTACAACTAATACTAGAACAGACCTACAACAAACACTACAACAAACACTACAACAGACACTACAACAAACACAACAGACACTGCAACAGACCTACTACTGTTAGTGTAGTGCTGGGTTACTGTAGCTGTTACTGTAGCAGTGCTGGGTTACTGTAGCTGTTACTGTAGCTGTTACTGTAGCTGTTACTGTAGCAGTGCTGGGTTACTGTAGCTGTTACTGTAGCTGTTACTGTAGCTGTTGCTGGGTTACTGTAGCTGTTACTGTAGCTGTTACTGTAGCAGTGCTGGGTTACTGTAGCTGTTACTGTAGCTGTTACTGTAGCTGTTACTGTAGCTGTTGCTGGGTTACTGTAGCTGTTACTGTAGCTGTTACTGTAGCAGTGCTGGGTTACTGTAGCTGTTACTGTAGCTGTTGCTGGGTTACTGTAGCTGTTACTGTAGCTGTTACTGTAGCAGTGCTGGGTTACTGTAGCTGTTACTGTAGCAGTGCTGGGTTACTGTAGCTGTTACTGAGAGAATAAGGCTGGTGGTGGGGGTTTTGGTTAGTCTTTTGGTGGGGAGCTGGTTAAGGCTGGTTTGGGGGCACCCAGATGGTGGAACGAACTTCCACTGGCTGTCCGAACAGCGAACTCTCTCGCGGTCTTCAAACGCAGACTGAAGACCACCGTCACTTTGTAACGTAATTATAATCACTAATATACTAAAGTACTGCTATAAACTGTAATTGCACTTTATCTTCTAGGAGCACTGGCTAAGTACTGCACTTGTACTGTATGTAGTCTTGTATTTGTTCTCTTCTCTGTAGGTGTTCTGTAGGTGTAGGTGTTCTGTAGGTGTAGATGTTCTGTAGGTGTAGGTGTTCTGTAGGTGTAGGTGTTCTGTAGGTGTAGGTGTTCCAGTCTTGCTAGGTATTGCATTGTTTCTAGGTATCAGCACTGGCCCTGTGTTTATGGCAGTGTATAAGAGTAGTTTAGACTTAAACCTGTTTGTACTGATAGAGATTCTAACTGAACATTAAGCACTTTTGTAAGTCGCTCTGGATAAGAGTGTCTGCTAAATGCTGTAAATGTAAATGTAAATGTAATTGTAAATGTAAATGTAATTGTAAATGTAATTGTAATTGTAAATGTAATTGTAAATGTAAATGTAATTGTAAATGTAAATGTAAATGTAATTGTAAATGTAAATGTAATTGTAAATGTAAATGTAAATGTAAATGTAATTGTAAATGTAAATGTAAATGTAATTGTAAATGTAATTGTAAATGTAAATGTAATTGTAAATGTAAATGTAAATGTAATTGTAAATGTAAATGTAAATGTAAATGTAAATGTAATTGTAAATGTAAATGTAATTGTAAATGTAAATGTAAATGTAAATGTAAATGTAAATGTAATTGTAAATGTAAATGTAATTGTAAATGTAAATGTAAATGGGGGTTGGGGGTTGGGGGGCTGTCCCGGCCCCTTCAGATCTGCACACGGTTATTTGGTTTCTAGGAACTAGTTTAGTTGCGTCTCCTGAACAGAACACTGAACACAGATGCTACCTGAGTCACAGCAAAACCTCATATCTCCAAAATTCTAGCTTTACTGGAGAAGAACAAAAGGACTGTACTGACCGACGCCGTCAGAACCGGAACTCCAGGTCGTGTGTTCTGGTCGGTTCACTCACACGGATTCAATTC
>CM038719.1:248715-266215 GCA_021613375.1 Megaleporinus macrocephalus
TCCCGGAGACGCCGTCGTAGTTGTTGCCGAGGTTGGTGACCACGTCGTCGAACTTGAGGACCTCGTAGCCCTCGTGGGGGTTTTTGAGTCCGGCGTAAAAGGCCACCCGCGGCTGCGTGTTGTAGGTGACCGTGCTGATGGCTCCGTTGCTTCCCGACCCCCCGACGCTCCGGCCCCTGTCCCCTCGGTCTCCCGGGGGCCCCATCGGACCCGGGGGGCCCGGCTCTCCGGGAGGCCCCGGAGGTCCCGGTTTGCCCGGCCGTCCCGGCTTCCCCTGCGGCCCCTGGACGAGCGTGGAGGGCGGGAGCAGGTTGGTGCTGCTGTGGTCGGCCGCCAGCGCCTCGGCCTCGGCCTGAGCGGAGGAAGACGAGGCGGTTCCCGTGGCGACGGCGGCGCCCCCTTTGCTCAAGTAAGGGTCGCACACCATGCGGCAGGTGCCCAGCATCTCGTAGTGGCCGCTGCTGCTGCCGTCGCCGCCCACGGAGCTGACCAGCACTGGGATGAGCACCACCAGCACCAGGACCAGCATGACCCCGACGGCGGCCGCCACCAGGGTCTTCCTGCCCAGGCTGAGGCGCGGCAGCGGCTGGGCGGCCAGGGTGGGTCTGCCGGGGGCCGAAATTTTGGCTGCTGGACGAGGCGGGGGGGTCTAAAGACTGAGAGACAGTCTGGCTGGACGGAAGGCGAGCGGGTGACCGGGGGAAACTCTAGGTTCCTTGTCGGACCGCAGAGGAGAACTGAGCGAACAGAGTCTCGGCGCTGGACGGACAGGAAGCTCTAAGATCCTCGCTGGACGACGGCTACAGGTGCATGCTGGGTAGAGAGAGACTGGATTCGGGAGAACCTCTGAAATCCCTGCTGGACGAGGGAGCTGGAGAAGCTCGAGATTCCGGGGAAGTGTGCTGAGGAGTGCGTGAGGGGGAGCGCGGCGGCCACACACACACAGGCGCACTCTCTCCAGCGCTCTCCAGCGCTCACTCTCGCTCTCGCTCACTCTCTCGCGCTCTCTCGCGCTCTGCTCCTGGCTGGCTCTCGGTTTGCAGGACTGGAGAAGAGACCGGAGTCTCGCGCACCTCCTACATCCCCGCCCCCACGTAAACACGCCCCCAAAATATAGTCAATCCCCGAGTGTGGGGCGAGAGAGAGAGAGAGAGAGAGAGAGAGAGAGGCTGGGTCTGTTTGCAGAGGGGGATTCTCTGATGGAGGGATATACTGACCCTCCCTCTCGGTCCATCTCTCTCTCCTCTCTTTTGCTCTGTCGCTCGTGCCGCCCTCTCTCCCTTCTCTTCCACAGCGAGAGAACGGAGGAGAGAGAACGGAGGAGAGAGAACAAGGTGGTGAACAAGGAGACGAGAAAGGACGAGAAGAGAAGAAAACAGGAGATGAGATGGAAGGAAATAGTAGGACAGAAGAGGATAAACAGAGAGCTGAGGAAAAGAGGAAGATACAAAAAGAGAAGACAGAAAAAAACAAGAAAGAGAGAGAAGAGAAAAGAGGACAGGAACAAAGAACAGCAGGGCAGTAATTCAGAAGCAGAAAAAAGAAGAGAAAGAAAAGATTAGTACAGAAGAAACAAGAGTAGAGTAGAACAACAGATGTGTGTGTGTGTGTATAGTGTATACAGTTTGTATAGTGTGTGTGTGTGTATAGTGTGTGTATAGTGTGTATGTGTGTGTGTGTATAGTGTATAGTGTGTGTATAGTGTGTGTGTTTGTATAGTGTATGGTGTGTATGTGTGTGTGTGTATAGTGTATAGTGTGTGTATAGTGTGTGTGTGTATATAGTGTATGTGTGTATATAGCGGGTATAGTTTGTATAGTGTGTGTGTGTGTATAGTGTATAGTGTGTCTATAGTGTGTATGTGTGTGTGTGTATAGTGTATAGTGTGTGTATAGTGTGTGTGTGTATATAGTGTATGTGTGTATAGTGTATATAGTTTGTATAGTGTGTGTGTGTGTATAGTGTATATAGTTTGTATAGTGTGTGTGTATAGTGTATATAGTTTGTATAGTGTGTGTGTGTATAGTGTATATAGTTTGTATAGTGTGTGTGTAGTGTATATAGTTTGTACAGTGGGTGTGTATATAGCGGATATAGTTTGTATAGTGTGTGTGTGTGTATAGTGTATAGCGTGTGTATAGTGTGTATGTGTGTGTGTATAGTGTATAGTGTGTGTATAGTGTGTGTGTGTGTATATAGTTTATGTGTGTATAGTGTATATAGTTTGTATAGTGTGTGTGTGTATAGTGTATATAGTTTGTATAGTGTGCGTGTATAGTGGATATAGTTTGCATAGGGTGTGTGTGTGTGTGTGTGTGTGTGTGTGTGTGTGTATAGTGTGTGTGTATAGTGTGTGTATATTAGGGGTGTAAGAGAATATTGAAATATCGAATATCGGGATATTTAGTGATACTGTATCGATTCTCAAAAACACAGTATCGATACACAGATTTCTGGCAGACAGTGAATCAGTGTGTGTTGCGTTTAAACCTCAAACCATTAGATGTCAGTGTTGTAATCCATTTTCAGCTCCACTCCAACATTAACAAGCAGCACAAGGGCGCAGTGCTAGTGTAAGCATTAGCAAACCTGTTTATATAGTGGTGTGTTTTAATAGTAGAATTTGAAAAATCTCAGCATCACATTCAACATCACACTCAGCATCACATTCAGCATCACACTCAGCATCACATTCAACATCACACTCAGCATCACATTAAACAGCACACTCAGCATCACATTCAACATCACACTCAGCATCACATTCAACATCACACTCAGCATCACACTCAGCATCACATTCAACATCACACTCAGCATCACATTCAGCATCACATTCAACATCACACTCAGCATCACATTCAACATCACACTCAGCATCACACTCAGCATCACACTCAGCATCACACTCAGCATCACATTCAACATCACACTCAGCATCACATTAAACAGCACACTCAGCATCACATTCAACATCACACTCAGCATCACATTAAACAGCACACTCAACATCACACTCGGCATCACACTCAATATCACGCTCAGCATCACACTCAATATTACACTCCGCATCACATTAAACATCACACTCAACATCACATTCAGCATCACACTAAACATCACTCATAGCATCACGCTCAGCATTACACTTAGCATAACATTAAACATCACCATCAGCATCACACTCAACATTACACTCAGCATCACATTCAACATCACACTCAGCATCACATTAAACAACACACTCAACATCACATTAAACAGCACACTCAACATCACACTTAAAATCACATTTGGCATCACACTCAATATCACGCTCAGCATCACACTCAATATCACACTCAGCATTACACTCAGCATCACACTCAACATCACATTCAGCATCACACTCAGCATCACATTAAACAGCACACTCAAAATCACACTCAACATCACATTCAGCATCACATTAAACAGCACACTCAAAATCACACTCAGCATGACACTCAGCATCACACTCAACATCACATTCAGGATCACATTCAGCATTTTATTCAACATCCCATTCAGACAAACAGCAGTACTCAGTCACCACAGACTAGTGAGAGTTCAGTACTCAGAACTGTAAACCTGTAATAACACTGTTATATAGTGTAATAGTGAGAATTCAGTGCTTGGAACTGTAAACCTGTAATAACACTGTTATATAGTGTACTAGTGAGAGTTCAGTACTCAGAACTGTAAACCTGTAATAACGCTGTTATATAGTGTAATAGTGAGAGTTCAGTACTCAGAACTGTAAACCTGTAATAACACTGTTATATAGTGTAATAGTGAGAGTTCAGTACTCAGAACTGTAAACCTGTAATAACGCTGTTATATAGTGTAATAGAGTTCAGTACTCAGAACTGTAAACCTGTAATAACACTGTTATATAGTGTAACAGTGAGAGTTCAGTACTCAGAACTGTAAACCTGTAATAACGCTGTTATATAGTGTAGTAGTGAGAGTTCAGTACTCAGAACTGTAAACCTGTAATAATGCTGTTATATAACTAAATGGTGAGAGTTCAGTACTCAGAACTGTAAACCTGTAATAACACTGTTATATAGTATAATAGTGAGAGTTCAGTACTCAGAACTGTAAACCTGTAATAACGCTGTTATATAGTGTAATAGAGTTCAGTACTCAGAACTGTAAACCTGTAATAACACTGCTATATAGTGTAATAGTGAGAGTTCAGTAGTCAGAACTGTAAACCTGTAATAGCGCTGTTATATAGTGTAATAGTGAGAGTTCAGTACTCAGAAATGTAAACCTGTAATAACGCTGTTATATAGTGTAATAGTGAGAGTTCAGTACTCAGAACTGTAAACCTGTAATAACGCTGTTATATAGTGTAAAAGTGAGAGTTCAGCACTCAGAACTGTAAACCTGTAATAACGCTGTTATATAGTGTAATAGTGAGAGTTCAGTGCTCAGAACTGTAAACCTGTAATAGCGCTGTTATATAGTGTAATAGTGAGAGTTCAGTACTCAGAACTGTAAACCTGTAATACACACACACACACACACAGAACTAATTACCTATACAAGAGACTGTTCAGTAGTTTAGAGAATCAGTAGTTTAGTGAGTTTAGAGTTTATACTGAATATAAAGAGTCCATTAATAGTCTGAACTGAACATCAGGCAAGTGCTGGTTTTCAGATAATCACCGATATTATTGTTATTGTTGGTCGATTGTGTTGGCAGGTTGTGTCATTTTAAAGTGTGTGTATGTGAGTGTGTGTGTGTGTGTGTGTGTGTGTGTGCAGCTACACCTTCATCTTTGTGAGTGTGCTGTACAGTTATTACATTTTGACTTCTCTTTTCTTTCAGCTGCCAATACTCATCGCCCATCTCCCCCCCCCCAACCCCCCCCCCCCCCCCCCCCCCCCGCCCCCACTCCCCGTCCCCCGCTCTGAAATGGTTTCTTATTGGCCTGCGGTGCGTTTTTGAGCGGCCTGCGTATCGATCGCCGGCTTTGATTGAATTAAGGGTCCCATGTGAGAACAAAATCCATCTGTGAGGACGGTGCAGGACAGCTGACATTTTTACACTTGCAGCTGATCAATGAGGGGGGGCTGCGGGGGGAGCGGGGGCTGGGGGGGCAGTGGGGGGGGTTGGAGGAAAATAGTACAGTATTGTCAAAGACTTATGAAGGTTCGGGCTGCGAAAAAGAAAGAAACCAGTAAAGAGGACAAAGCAGAGACAGCAGCAGATCCAGATTCCAGCGCGTGATCAGACGACGCTCGGAGATCAAACGAGTCATTTGAAGATTTGTGCAACAGAAGAGTTCCTATTATTAGCAGCAGAGTGTCCCAACTACTGAAACACCACACTGAACTACTGAAACACCACACTGAACTACTGAAACACCGCACTAAACTACTGAAACACTGCACTAAACTACTGAAACACCGCACTGAACTACTGAAACACCACATTGAACTACTGAAACACCGCACTGAACTACTGAAACACCGCACTAAACTACTGAAACACCGCACTAAACTACTGAAACACCGCACTAAACTACTGAAACACCGCACTGAACTACTGAAACACCACATTGAACTACTGAAACACCGCACTGAACTACTGAAACACCGCACTAAACTACTGAAACACCGCACTAAACTACTGAAACACCGCACTAAACTACTGAAACACCACATTGAACTACTGAAACACCGCACTGAACTACTGAAACACCGCACTAAACTACTGAAACACCGCACTAAACTACTGAAACACCGCACTAAACTACTGAAACACCGCACTGAACTACTGAAACACCACATTGAACTACTGAAACACCGCACTGAACTACTGAAACACCGCACTAAACTACTGAAACACCGCACTAAACTACTGAAACACCGCACTAAACTACTGAAACACCGCACTGAACTACTGAAACACCGCACTGAACTACTGAAACACCGCACTGAACTACTGAAACACCGCACTGAAACCGCACTAAACTACTGAAACACCGCACTGAACTACTGAAACACCGCACTAAACTACTGAAACACCGCACTGAACTACTGAAACACCACACTAAACTACTGAAACACCACACTGAACTACTGAAACACCGCACTAAACTACTGAAACACCGCACTGAACTACTGAAACACCGCACTGAACTACTGAAACACACTGAACTACTGAACTACAACAAGATACACACATAACAACACACGTATAACAACAACATACACACATAACCACACACATGACAACAACACACGCATAACAACACACATAACAACACACATAACAACACACGCATAACAACAACATACACACATAACACACATAACAACACACACATAACATACACACATAACAACACACGCATAACAACACACAACAACACATAACAACAACACACGCATAACAACACACACACGCATAACAAAAAACATAACACACACACATAACAACAACATACACACATAACATACATAACAACACATGCATAACAACACACAACAACACACAACACACACACGCATAACACACACACACGCACACGCATAACAACACATACACACACATGCATAACAACACATAACACATAACACACATAACAACAACACACACAACACACACACAACAACACACGCATAGCAACAAGATACACACATAACAACACACATAACACACGTATAACAACAACATACACACATAACAACACACATAACAACACATAACAACACACATAACAACATACATGCATAACAACACACACACACATAACACACACACTCAACAACACACGCATAACAACACACACGCATAACAACACGCACATAACACACACGCACATAACATGCACATAACACACACGCATAACACACATGCATAACAACACACACAACAAACATGTTTGCATAACAACACACACAACAAACATGTTCGCATAACAACACACACAACACACACACACATAACAGCACACACGTTCACACGCACACAACACACACATACACACACGCATAACACACACACGCATAACAACACACACATAACACACACACAACATACACGCATAACAACACACACAACACACACATGCATAACACACACACGCATAACAACACACATGCATAACAACACACACATAACAACACACACACAAGCATAACAACACACAACACACACATAACACACAACACTACACATAACAACAACTTACATGCCTAACAACACACACACGCATAACAACACACAACACACACACGCATAACACACACACCACACACATACGCATAACAACACACATACATGCATAACAACACACACCACACACATAGGCATAACAACACACACATAACACACAACAATACACATAACAACAACTTACATGCCTAACAACACACACACGCATAACAACACACAACACACACACGCATAACACACACACGCATAACACACACACCACACACATACGCATAACAACACACACACACGCATAACACACACACCACACACATAGGCATAACAACACACACACATGCATAACAACACACACACACACATAACAACACACTTAACACACACGCATAATAACACACAAAACACACACATGCATAACAACAACATACACACATAACAACACACATAACAACAACACACATAACACACACACACCCATAACAACAACATACACACATAACAACACACATAACAACAACACACATAACACACACATCCATAACAACAACATACACACATAACACATGAAGACAACACACACGCATAACAACACACGCACACACGCATTACAACACACACATAACACACACATAACAACACAAATGCATAACAACACACACATAACAACATACACATAACACAGACATAACAACACACACAACAACAACACACATAACACACACACATCCATAACAACAACATACACACATAACACATGACGACAACACACACGCATAACAACACACGCACACACGCATTACAACACACACATAACACACACATAACAACACACACATAACACACACACACACACACACACAACAACACACACATATAACAACACACATGCAAAACAACACACCCATAACACACACGCACATAACAACATGCACACACGCACACACAACACACACAACAACACACACACGTACACGCACACAACACACACACACGCATGACACACACAATACACACATGCATAACAACACGCACACACATAACACACACACGCATAACAACACACACACACACAACAACACACACACACACATAACACACACACAACAGCACACATACACAACACACACACATGCATAACACACACGCATAACAACACACACAACACATACACGCATAACACACACACGCATAACAACACAAACACACCCATAACACACGCATAACATACACAACACACACGCATAACACACACATAACACACACACGCATAACACACACAACACACACATGCATAACACACATAACACACACACACGCATAACACACACATAACACACACATGCATAACACACACATAACACACACACACACACACACACACATAACACACACAACACACACGCATAACACACACACACACAACAACATGCGCATAACAATAACTACACTTACAGACACTGTGTAACACATAAATGCAGAAATAGAACAAACACTGAGAACCGGTTCTAGATCTAGAGTTTAAATGTTCTCTGTTTTTATTATTTAGTACTTGTTAGTGGGTGAGGTGCGTCTGGTGTCAGTGGGTTTTATAAAGCTTTCTTATTGGACGTTTATGTTAAATGACAATATCCACAGAAATGAGGGTGCACCTGAAATACCACACCAACCCTCTACAACCACCCATCATACCACACCAACTCCAAGCCACCACCCGAGATACCACACCAACCCTCTACCACCACCCATCATACCACACCAACTCCAAGCCACCACCGGGATACCACACCAACCCTCTACCACCACCCATCATACCACACCAACTCCTAGCCACCACCCAAGATACCACACCAACCTTCTACAACCACCCATCATACCACACCAACTCCAAGCCACCACCCGAGATACCACTCCAACCCTCTACCACCACCCATCATACCACACCAACTCCTAGCCACCACCCGAGATACCACACCAACCTTCTACAACCACCCATCATACCACACCAACTCCAAGCCACCACCCGAGATACCACACCAACCCTCTACCACCACCCATCATACCACACCAACTCCAAGCCACCACCGGGATACCACACCAACCACCAACAATATTTGTGTTGAGCTTGGTCAGGCTGAAGTCCAGACTGTGATTGAATCTCTGGTGGTGAGAATCTCTAAAGGTCTAACTGCACAGAGCTCACAGGAGAACTACGACCAGCAACCTTCAGCAAAGTGGAGATCTGGTTCCTCCAGATCCTCCCCTCTAACAAGAACCCACCAGCTGTATGAAGGAGAGTGAGACCAGGGGCAGATTACTGACCAGGCCAGTGAGGCCAGTGCCCAAAGCCTCAGACCTTGTTCATACAGCTCAGGACTCAAACTAAACAAATGTTCAAAAACGACTCGTCGGGTGACCTCATATCCACTCGGGTGAAGACGCCGTGCGGGGCAGGTGGACGTGTGAGTCCCTCTTTTCCTCAACTGTACATTAAACATGCCATGAAACAGTAGAAGAACGTCTAAGGTCCCCAGAAACACGAGGTCCATGATTTGTGTGACAGGACAGGCCCTGTGGTAGTGGCACACACTCATGTGGACACTCATGTGGACACACAGGCTGAAGAAGGACAAACTAGGAACACCTGAGACAGCTACCGGGAGACTCCCGACGTCTAGACTCCATAAAGGTCAGAGAAACTCATTTCCATGGGAACTGCAGTCACCAGCTTCCTCGCTGGTACGTCTGGCTCCAGCTGTGCGACTGATTGCCCTCAGAACCTCGTCAGAAGGTGAAGCCACGCTGTCCTGGATACGGAGGAAGCGGAGCCGTTCCACAGGAAACCAAGCCAAACACCACCACGCCCATATCTGACACGAGGAAGAACCTCTGACCACGAAGGAAAGTTCTAGCGTAACGTTTGAAGAGAGGCTGTGCGACTCAAAAACCACCCCCTACAGAACAGCTGGGAGGAGACCCGACAGGTACCAGGTGTGGGCTGGAAGGTGGAGAAGGAAGGGAGGGACTCTAAACTGCCCTCTGGTGGAGGTGTTGCTGAATATTCATGCCAGTGCAGGGACTTCCATACGGAACGGGGACGCGTGTTATTCCGTAAACCTACCCACCAGGATGAACTCACGAGGACACTGTCCCCTCCGACTGCTGTCCAATTCATTTATAAATAATAATTTTCTAAAATTTGAATTAATATTAACAGTGTTAGGCTTTAGCTCTCAGAGGAACCTCCTCCTGCAGGTCTGGTCTCTGTCCAGGAGCGTTTACTGAAATAGCACTGATTGTTTTTGGTTCTGCGGAAGTCCTGCTGCGCTAGCCGAGCGTTGACGAAGGAGATACGACGGAGACGGAGTGAAGGAGCGATGGTGAGAAAACGAGTGCTAAAAAGAGCTGAAGAGAGGGTCAGGTGGTGAGAGCAAACCGAGCAGAGGGGAGGACAGTGATAATGAATCAGCGAAAGGTGGAGAACAGCGGGGGACACAGAGAGAGAGAGAATGTGAGAGAGATGGAGAGAGGAAAATGAAAGAATGGAAGAGAGAGAGAGAGAGAGAGAGAGAGAGAATGTGAGAGAGATGGAGAGAGGAAAATGAAAGAATGGAAGAGAGAGAGAGAGAGAATGTGAGAGAGATGGAGAGAGGAAAATGAAAGAATGGAAGAGAGAGAGAGAGAGAGAGAGTGAGAGAGAGAGAGAGAGAGAGAGAGAATGTGAGAGAGATGGAGAGAGGAAAATGAAAGAATGGAAGAGAGAGAGAGAGAGAATGTGAGAGAGATGGAGAGAGGAAAATGAAAGAATGGAAGAGAGAGAGAGAGAGAATGTGAGAGAGATGGAGAGAGGAAAATGAAAGAATGGAAGAGAGAGAGAGAGAGAGAGAGAGAATGTGAGAGAGATGGAGAGAGGAAAATGAAAGAATGGAAGAGAGAGAGAGAGAGAGAGAGAGAGTGAGAGAGAGAGAGAGAGAGAGAATGTGAGAGAGATGGAGAGAGGAAAATGAAAGAATGGAAGAGAGAGAGAGAGAGAATGTGAGAGAGATGGAGAGAGGAAAATGAAAGAATGGAAGAGAGAGAGAGAGAGAATGTGAGAGAGATGGAGAGAGGAAAATGAAAGAATGGAAGAGAGAGAGAAAGAATGTGAGAGAGATGGAGAGAGGAAAATGAAAGAATGGAAGAGAGAGAGAGAGAGAGAGATGGAGAGAGGAAAATGAAAGAATGGAAGAGAGAGAGAGAGAGAGAGAGAGAGAGAGAAGGGACAGAAGGAAAAAGAGAGATAGAGAGATGACAATACCTGTCTGTCATGTTTCTATTAGCTCTGATTGGTTGAATAAAGAGGAAGTGCAGTAGTGACCTTCCTGTAAACAATCAGACATCTTATATTCACAATGATCAAACCTGCTCTCTCTCCCCCTCTCTCTCACTCTCTCTCACTCTTACTCTCTCTCACTCTCTCTCACTCTTACTCTCTCTCACTCTCTCTCACTCTTACTCTCTCTCACTCTCTCTCACTCTTACTCTCTCTCTTACTCTCTCTCAATCTCTCTCACTCGTACTCTCTCTCACTCTCTCTCACTCTTACTCTCTCTCACTCTTTCTCTCACTCTCTCACTCTTACTCTCTCTCAATCTCTCTCACTCTCTCTCACTCTTACTCTCTCTCACGCTTACTCTCTCTCTCTCTCTCTATCTCTCACTCTCACTCTCTCTCACTCTTACTCTCTCTCTCTCTTACTCTCTCTCTCTCACTCTCTCTCACTCTTACTCTCTCTCTCTCTATCTCTCACTCTTACTCTCTCTCTCTCTATCTCTCACTCTTACTCTCTCTCACTCTCTCTCACTCTTACTCTCTCTCTCTCTCTCTCACTCTTACTCTCTCTCAATCTCTCTCTCAATCTCTCTCACTCTTACTCTCTCTCACTCTCTCTCTCTCACTCTCTCTCTCTCCCAATCTCTCTCACTCTCTCTCTCTCCCAATCTCTCTCACTCTTACTCTCTCTCTCTCTCAATCTCTCTCACATTTTTTCTCTGTCTCTCTCTCAATCTCTCTCTCTCTCTCTCTGTCTCTCTCACTCTCTCTCAATCTCTCTCACTCTTACTCTCTCTCTGGTATACGGATGTGCTCGTTGGGAGCTGTCCGGTTGGCTGTGGTGCTGAAATGAGTCTGTACTGAGAGCTGCTATTTTTCTTAATACTGAGTGTCTGATCTCCTCCTCCTGCGTTTTCACTTCAGTTCAGGAGCTTAATTGGCGCAACTGCACGGTACAGTATCTGATCAGAACCGTATCAGAACCGTATCGGAATCGTATCAGAACCGTATTGGAATCGTATCAGAACCGTATCGGAATCGTATCAGAACCGTATCAGAACTGTTCCAGTTTCATCCTTTTCAGTGCAGGACAGTCAGAGAGGATCCTAAACATCAGTTCTCACTAACTATTGTTAAATATACAGTACTGTAAGCTCAGTATAGTGTAGTGGGTGTATAGTGGTTGGTATAGTGTAGTGGGTGTATAGTGGATGGTATAGTGTAGTGGGTGTATATAGTGGTTGGTATAGTGTAGTGGGTGTATATAGTGGTTGGTATAGTGTAGTGGGTGTATAGTGGTTGGTATAGTGTAGTGGGTGTATATAGTGGTTGGTATAGTGTAGTGGGTGTATAGTGGTTGGTATAGTGCAGTGGGTGTATATAGTGGTTGGTATAGTGTAGTGGGTGTATATAGTGGTTGGTATATGTAGTGGGTGTATAGTGGTTGGTATAGTGCAGTGGGTGTATATAGTGGTTGGTATAGTGTAGTGGGTGTATAGTGGATGGTATAGTGTAGTGGGTGTATATAGTGGTTGGTATAGTGTAGTGGGTGTATATAGTGGTTGGTATTGTGTAGTGGGTGTATAGTGGTTGGTATAGTGTAGTGGGTGTATAGTGTTTGGTATAGTGTAGTGGGTGTGTATAGTGGATGGTATAGTGTACTGGGTGTATAGTGGTTGGTATAGTGTAGTGGGTGTATATAGTGGATGGTATAGTGTAGTGGGTGTATAGTGTTTGGTATAGTGTAGTGAGTGTGTATAGTGGTTGGTATAGTGTAGTGGGTGTATAGTGGTTGGTATAGTGTAGTGGGTGTATAGTGGTTGGTATAGTGTAGTGGGTGTATAGTGGTTGGTATAGTGTAGTTGGTGTATATAGTGGATGGTATAGTGTAGTGGGTGTATAGTGGTTGGTATAGTGTAGTGGGTGTATAGTGGTTGGTATAGTGTAGTGGGTGTATATAGTGGTTGGTATAGTGTAGTGGGTGTATAGTGGATGGTATAGTGTAGTGGGTGTATATAGTGGTTGGTATAGTGTAGTGGGTGTATAGTGTTTGGTATAGTGTAGTGGGTGTGTATAGTGGTTGGTATAGTGTAGTGGGTGTATAGTGTAGTGGGTGTATATAGTGGATGGTATAGTGTAGTGGGTGTATAGTGTTTGGTATAGTGTAGTGGGTGTATAGTGGTTGGTATAGTGTAGTGGGTGTATAGTGGTTGGTATAGTGTAGTTGGTGTATATAGTGGATGGTATAGTGTAGTGGGTGTATATAGTGGTTGGTATAATGTAGTGGGTGTATATAGTGGTTGGTATAGTGTAGTGGGTGTATATAGTGGTTGGTATAGTGTAGTGGGTGTATATAGTGGTTGGTATAGTGTAGTGGGTGTATAGTGGTTGGTATAGTGTAGTGGTGTATAGTGGATGGTATAGTGTAGTGGTGTATAGTGGTTGGTATAGTGTAGTGGTGTATAGTGGATGGTATAGTGTAGTGGTGTATAGTAGTTGGTTTAGTGCAGTGGTGTATAGTGGTTGGTATAGTGTAGTGGTGTATAGTGGTTGGTATAGTGTAGTGGGTGTATAGTGGTTGGTATAGTGTAGTGGGTGTATAGTGGTTGGTATAGTGTAGTGGGTGTATATAGTGGTTGGTATAGTGTAGTGGGTGTATAGTGGATGGTATAGTGTAGTGGGTGTATATAGTGGTTGGTATAGTGTAGTGGGTGTATATAGTGGTTGGTATAGTGTAGTGGGTGTATATAGTGGTTGGTATAGTGTAGTGGGTGTATAAATTGGTTGGTATAGTGTAGTGGTGTATAGTGGATGGTATAGTGTAGTGGGTGTATAAATTGGTTGGTATAGTGTAGTGGTGTATAGTGGTTGGTATAGTGTAGCGGGTGTATAAATTGGTTGGTATAGTGTAGTGGGTGTATAGTGGTTGGTATAGTGTAGTGGTGTATAGTGGATGGTATAGTGTAGTGGTGTATAGTAGTTGGTTTAGTGCAGTGGTGTATAGTGGTTGGTATAGTGTAGTGGTGTATAGTGGTTGGTATAGTGTAGTGGGTGTATAGTGGTTGGTATAGTGTAGTGGGTGTATATAGTGGTTGGTATAGTGTAGTGGGTGTATAGTGGTTGGTATAGTGTAGTGGTGTATAGTGGATGGTATAGTGTAGTGGGTGTATATAGTGGTTGGTATAGTGTAGTGGGTGTATATAGTGGTTGGTATAGTGTAGTGGGTGTATAAATTGGTTGGTATAGTGTAGTGGTGTATAGTGGATGGTATAGTTTAGTGGGTGTATAAATTGGTTGGTATAGTGTAGTGGTGTATAGTGGTTGGTATAGTGTAGCGGGTGTATAAATTGGTTGGTATAGTGTAGTGATGTATAGTGGTTGGTATAGTGTAGTGGGTGTATAGTGGTTGGTATAGTGTAGTGGGTGTATATAGTGGTTGGTATAGTGTAGTGGGTGTATAGTGGTTGGTATAGTGTAGTGGGTGTATAGTAGTTGGTTTAGTGCAGTGGTGTATAGTGGTTGGTATAGTGTAGTGGTTGTATAGTGGTTGGTATAGTGTAGTGGGTGTATATAGTGGTTGGTATAGTGTAGTGGGTGTATAGTTGTCGGTATAGTGAAGTGTAGTTAGAGTCGGTCAGAAAGAATTTTGTTGGGCTACAGTCAACAGAATTTTGTGGGCTACAGTCGGTTCAGACAGAATTTTGTGAGCTACAGTCAGTTCAGACAGAATTTTGTGGGTTACAGTCGGTTCAGACAGAATTTTGGGCGTTACAGTCGGTTCAGACAAAATTTTGTGGGCTACAGTCGGTTCAGACAGAATTTTGTGGGCTACAGTTGGTTCAGACAGAATTTTGTGAGCTACAGTCAGTTCAGACAGAATTTTGTGGGCTACAGTCGGTTCAGACAGAATTTTGTGGGTTACAGTCGGTTCAGACAGAATTTTGTTGGGCTACAGTCAACAGAATATTGTGAGCTACAGTAGGTTCAGACAGAATTTTGTGGGCTACAGTTGGTTCAGACAGAATTTTGTGGGTTACAGTCGGTTCAGACAGAATTTTGTGGGCTACAGTCGGTTCAGACACAATTTTGTGGGTCACAGTCGGTTCAGAAAGAATTTTGTGGGCTACAGTCGGTTCAGACAGAATTTTGTGGGTTACAGTCGGTTCAGACAGAATTTTGAGAGCTACAGTCGGTTCAGACAGAATTTTGTGGGCTACAGTCGGTTCAGACAGAATTTTGTGAGCTACAGTCAGTTCAGACAGAATTTTGTGGGCTACAGTCGGTTAAGACAGAATTTTGTGGGTTACAGTCGGTTCAGACAGAATTTTGTTGGGCTACAGTCAACAGAATATTGTGAGCTACAGTCGGTTCAGACAGAATTTTGTGGGCTACAGTTGGTTCAGACAGAATTTTGTGGGTTACAGTCGGTTCGACAGAATTTTGTGGGCTACAGTCAGTTCAGACACAATTTTGTGGGTCACAGTCGGTTCAGAAAGAATTTTGTGGGCTACAGTCGGTTCAGACAGAATTTTGTGGGCTACAGTCGGTTCAGACAGAATTTTGTGGGTTACAGTCGGTTCAGACAGAATTTTGTGGGTTACAGTCGGTTCAGACAGAATTTTGAGAGCTACAGTCGGTTCAGACAGAATTTTGTGGGCTACAGTTGGTTCAGACAGAATTTTGTGGGTTACAGTCGGTTCAGACAGAATTTTGTGGGCTACAGTCGGTTCAGACACAATTTTGTGGGTCACAGTCGGTTCAGAAAGAATTTTGTGGGCTACAGTCGGTTCAGACAGAATTTTGTGGGCTACAGTCGGTTCAGACACAATTTTGTGGGTCACAGTTGGTTCAGAAAGAATTTTGTGGGCTACAGTCGGTTCAGACAGAATTTTGTGGGTTACAGTCGGTTCAGACAGAATTTTGAGAGCTACAGTCGGTTCAGACAGAATTTTGTGGGCTACAGTCGGTTCAGACAGAATTTTGAGAGCTACAGTCGGTTCAGACAGAATTTTGTGGGTCACAGTCGGTTCAGACAGAATTTTGTGGGTTACAGTCGATTCAGAGAAAATTTTGTGAGCTACAGTCGGTTCAGACAGAATTTTGTGGGTTACAGTCGGTTCAGAAAGAATTTTGCTGGTTACAGTCGGTTTAGACAGAATTTTGTGGGCTACAGTCGGTTCAGACAGAATTTTGTGGGTTACAGTCGGTTCAGAAAGAATTTTGTGGGTTACAGTCAGTTCAGACAGAATTTTGTGGGCTACAGTCGGTTCAGACACAATTTTGTGGGTCACAGTCGGTTCAGACAGAATTTTGTGAGCTACAGTCAGTTCAGACAGAATTTTGTGGGCTACAGTCGGTTCAGACAGAATTTTGTGGGTTACAGTCGGTTCAGACAGAATTTTGTTGGGCTACAGTCAACAGAATATTGTGAGCTACAGTCGGTTCAGACAGAATTTTGTGGGCTACAGTTGGTTCAGACAGAATTTTGTGGTTTACAGTCGGTTCGACAGAATTTTGTGGGCTACAGTCAGTTCAGACACAATTTTGTGGGTCACAGTCGGTTCAGAAAGAATTTTGTGGGCTACAGTCGGTTCAGACAGAATTTTGTGGGCTACAGTCGGTTCAGACAGAATTTTGTGGGTTACAGTCGGTTCAGACAGAATTTTGAGAGCTACAGTCGGTTCAGACAGAATTTTGTGGGCTACAGTTGGTTCAGACAGAATTTTGTGGGTTACAGTCGGTTCAGACAGAATTTTGTGGGCTACAGTCGGTTCAGACACAATTTTGTGGGTCACAGTCGGTTCAGAAAGAATTTTGTGGGCTACAGTCGGTTCAGACAGAATTTTGTGGGCTACAGTCGGTTCAGACACAATTTTGTGGGTCACAGTTGGTTCAGAAGAATTTTGTGGGCTACAGTCGGTTCAGACAGAATTTTGTGGGTTACAGTCGGTTCAGACAGAATTTTGAGAGCTACAGTCGGTT
>CM038719.1:273715-283715 GCA_021613375.1 Megaleporinus macrocephalus
ATACATAACACACACCATGTATACAGTCTATACGACTGCCCAACCCACCTACCCACGACTGCTCCACCTACCCACGACTGCTCCACCTACCCACGACTGCTCCACCCAGCCCGCGACTGCCCAACCCAGCCTACGACTGCTACACCTACCCACAACAGCTCCACCCAGCCTACGACTGTAGGTCCCGGTTCCGGTCGGCGGCGCATTAACACGCAGCGGCCGCTCTTGGTCCGAAAAATGGTGCTCTCCCTCCCTCTCTGTCTCTCTCTCTGTCTCTCTCTCTCTCTCTCTCTCTCTCCCTCCCTCTCTGTCTCTCTCTCTCTCTCTCTCTCCCTCTCTCTCCCTCCCTCTCTGTCTCTCTCTCTGTCTCTCTCTCTCTCTGTCTGTCTCTCTCTCTCTCTCTCTCTCTCTCTCTCCCTCCCTCTCTCTCTCTCTCTCTCTCTCTCTCTCTCTTTGTCTCTCTCTCTCACTCTCTCTCTCTCTCTCTCTCACTCTATCTCTCTCTCTCCAACCATTTACCCCCAGATAAAAAAGCGAAGCATTTTTGCACAAATCATTGCACTAATAACTCTACTACCTCACTGCACTCTATTTATTACACACTGCACAATTTACACACTACCAGCAATTATTTATTATTCTCTGTCTGTACTGTGTTGTGTTCTGTCTGTACTGTGTTGTGTTGTGTCTGTACTGTGTTGTGTTGTGTCTGTACTGTGTTGTGTTCTGTCTGTACTGTGTTGTGTTGTGTCTGTACTGTGTTGTGTTGTCTGTACTGTGTTGTGTTCTGTCTGTACTGTGTTGTGTTGTGTTGTACTGTGTTGTGTTCTGTCTGTACTGTGTTGTGTTCTGTCTGTACTGTGTTGTGTTGTCTGTACTGTGTTGTGTTCTGTCTGTACTGTGTTGTGTTCTGTCTGTACTGTGTTGTGTTGTCTGTACTGTGTTGTGCTGTGTTGTGTTGTGTTCTGTCTGTACTGTGTTGTGTTCTGTCTGTACTGTGTTGTGCTGTCTGTACTGTGTTGTGTTCTGTCTGTACTGTGTTTTGTCTGTACTGTGTTGTGCTGTGTTGTGTTGTGTTGTGTTCTGTCTGTACTGTTTTGTGTTGTCTGTACTGTGTTGTGTTCTGTCTGTACTGTGTTGTGTTTTGTCTGTACTGTGTTGTGTTGTGTTCTGTGTGTACTGTGTTGTGTTGTCTGTACTGTGTTGTCTGTACTGTATTGTGTTGTCTGTACTGTGTTGTGTTGTGTCTGTACTGTGTTGTGTTCTGTCTGTACTGTGTTGTGTTGTGTCTGTACTGTGTTGTGTTGTGTCTGTACTGTTTTGTGTTGTCTGTACTGTGTTGTGTTGTCTGTACTGTGTTGTGTTCTGTCTGTACTGTGTTGTGTTGTCTGTACTGTGTTGTGTTCTGTCTGTACTGTGTTGTGTCTGTACTGTGTTGTGTTCTGTCTGTACTGTGTTGTGTTGTCTGTACTGTGTTGTGTTGTGTCTGTACTGTGTTGTGTTCTGTCTGTACTGTGTTGTGTTGTGTCTGTACAGTGTTGTGTTGTCTGTACTGTGTTGTGTTGTCTGTACTGTGCTGTGTTCTGTCTGTACTGTGTTGTGTTCTGTCTGTACTGTTGTGTTCTGTCTGTACTGTTTTGTTGTGTCTGTACTGTGTTGTGTTCTGTCTGTACTGTTTTGTTGTGTCTGTACTGTGTTCTGTCTGTACTGTGTTGTGTTCTGTCTGTACTGTGTTGTGTTGTCTGTACTGTGTTGTGTTGTGTCTGTACTGTGTTGTGTTCTGTCTGTACTGTGTTGTGTTCTGTCTGTACTGTGTTGTGTTGTCTGTTCTGTGTTGTGTTGTGTCTGTACTGTGTTCTGTCTGTACTGTGTTGTGTTCTGTCTGTACTGTGTTGTGTTGTGTTGTACTGTGTTGTGTTGTGTCTGTACTGTGTTGTGTTTGTACTGTGTTTTGTTGTGTTGTACTGTGTTGTGTTGTGTTGTGTTGTACTGTGTTGTGTTGTGTCTGTACTGTGTTGTGTTGTCTGTACTGTGTTGTGTTCTGTCTGTACTGTGTTGTGTCTGTACTGTGTTGTGTTGTGTCTGTACTGTGTTGTGTTGTGTTGTACTGTGTTGTGTTGTGTTGTACTGTGTTGTGTTGTGTTGTGTTGTATGCACTGTCTATGGTGCACCATAGTCCTGGAGGAACGTTGTTTCATTTCACTGTGTACTCTGTATGTAGTTGAAATGACAATAAAACCCACTTGACTTGACTTGACTGCCCAACCCACCTACCCACAACTGCTCCATCTACCCACGACTGCTCCACCTACCCACGACTGCTCCAGCTACCCACGACTGCTCCACCTACCCACGACTGCTCCATCTACCCACGACTGCTCCACCTACCCACGACTGCTCCACCTACCCACGACTGCTCCAGCTACCCACGACTTCTCCACCCAGCCCGCGACTGCTCCACCCACCAATGACTGCCCAACCCAGCCTACGACTGCCCAACCCACCTACCCACAACTGCTTCACCTACCCACGACTGCTCCACCCAGCCCATGACTGCTCCACCTACCCACGACTGCTCCACCCATCCACGACTGCCCAACCCAGCCTACGACTGCCCAACCCACCTACCCACGACTGCCCCACCCAGCCCACGACTGCTCCACCCAGCCCACGACTACTCCACCTACCCACGACTGCTCCACCAAGCCCATAACTTCTCCACCTACCCATGACTGCTCCACCCACCCATGACTGCTCCACCCAGCCCACGACTGCTCCACCCAGCCCACGACTACTCCACCTACCCACGACTGCTCCACCCAGCCCATGACTGCTCCACCCACCCATGACTGCCCAACCCAGCCTACGACTGCCCAACCCACCTACCCACGACTGCTCCACCTACCCACGACTGTCCAACCCACCTACCCACGACTGCTCCACCTACCCACAACTGCTCGACCCAGCCCACGACTGCTCCACCCATCCACGACTGCCCAACCCAGCCTACGACTGCCCAACCCACCTACCCATGACTGCTCCACCGGCCCACGACTGCTTCACCTACCCATGACTGCTCCACCCACCCATGACTGCCCAACCCAGCCTACGACTGCCCAACCCACCTAGCCACGACTGCTCCAACCAGCCCACGACTGCTCCACCTACCCACGACTGCTCCACCTACCCACGACTGCTCCACCTACCCACAACTGCTCCACCTACCCACGACGGCCCAACCTACCCCTGACTGCCCAACCCACCTACCCACGACTGCTCCACCTACCCACGACTGTCCAACCCACCTACCCACGACTGCTCCACCTACCACAACTGCTCGACCCAGCCCACGACTGCTCCACCCAGCCCACGACTGCTCCACCCAGCCCACGACTGCTCCACCTACCCATGACTGCTCCACCCACCCACGACTGCTCCACCTACCCACGACTGTCCAACCCACCTACCCACGACTGCTCCACCTACCCACGACTGTCCAACCCACCTACCCACGACTGCTCCACCTACCCACAACTGCTCGACCCAGCCCACGACTGCTCCACCCATCCACGACTGCCCAACCCAGCCTACGACTGCCCAACCCACCTACCCACGACTGCTCCACCTACCCACGACTGTCCAACCCACCTACCCACGACTGCTCCACCTACCACAACTGCTCGACCCAGCCCACGACTGCTCCACCCAGCCCACGACTGCTCCACCCAGCCCACGACTGCTCCATCTACCCATGACTGCTCCACCCACCCACGACTGCTCCACCTACCCACGACTGTCCAACCCACCTACCCACGACTGCTCCACCTACCCACGACTGTCCAACCCACCTACCCACGACTGCTCCACCTACCCACAACTGCTCGACCCAGCCCACGACTGCTCCACCCAGCCCACGACTGCTCCACCCAGCCCACGATTGCCCAACCCACCTACCCATGACTGCTCCATCTACCCACGACTGCTCCACCTACCTACAACTGCTCCACCTACCCACAACCTCTCCACCTACCCACGACAGCTCCAGCTACCCACGACCTCTCCACCCAGCCCGCGACTGCTCCACCCACCAATGACTGCCCAACCCAGCCTACGACTGCCCAACCCACCTAGCCACGACTGCTCCAACCAGCCCACGACTGTCCAACCCACCTACCCACGACTGCTCCACCTACCCACAACTGCTCGACCCCGCCCACGACTGCTCCACCCAGCCCACGACTGCCCAACCCACCTACCCACGACTGCTCCACCTACCCATGACTGCTCCACCTACCCACGACTGCTCCACCCAGCCCACGACTGCTACACCTACCCACAACTGCTCCACTTACCCACGACTGCCCATCCCACCTACCGACAACTGCACCCACGACTGCCCAACCCACCTACCCACGACTGCTCCAGCTACCCACGACCTCTCCACCCAGTCCGCCACTGCTCCACCCACCCACGACGGCCCAACCCAGCCTACGACTGCCCAACCCACCTACCCACGACTGCTTCACCTACCCACGACTGCTCCACCCACCCATGACTGCCCAACCCAGCCAACGACTGCTCAACCCACCTACCCACGACTGCTCCACCAAGCCCACGACTACTCCACCTACCCACGACTGCTCCACCCAGCCCATGACTGCTCCACCTACCCATGACTGCTCCACCCACCCATGACTGCCCAACCCAGCCTACAACTGCCCAACCAACCTAGCCACGACTGCTCCAACCAGCCCATGACTGCTCCACCCACTCATGACTGCCCAACCCAGCCTACGACTGCCCAACCCACCTAGCCACGACTGCTCCAACCAGCCCACGACTGCTCCACCTACCCACGACTGCTACACCTACCCACAACTGCTCCACCTACCCACAACTGCTCCACCTACCCACGACTGCCCATCCCACCTACCCACGACTGCCCAACCCACCTACCCACGACTGCTCCACCTACCCACGACTGTCCAACCCACCTATCCACGACTGCTCCACCCAGCCCACGACTGCTCCACCCAGCCCACGACTGCTCCACCCAGCCCACGACTGCCCAACCCACCTACCCACGACTGCTCCACCTACCTACAACTGCTCCACCTACCCACAACTTCTCCACCTACCCACAAGTGCTCCACCTACCCACAACTGCTCGACCTACCCACAACTGCCCTTCCCACCTACCCTTGACTGCTCCACCCATCCACGACTGCCCAACCCAGCCTACGACTGCCCAACCAACCTAGCCACGACTGCTCCACCCAGCCCACGACTGCTCCACCTACCCACAACTGCTCCACCTACCCACAACTGCTCCACCTACCCACAACTGCTCCACCTACCCACAACTGCCCTTCCCACCTACCCTTGACTGCTCCACCCATCCACGACTGCCCAACCCAGCCTACGACTGCCCAACCCACCTACCCACGACTGCTCCACCCAGCCCACGACTTCTCCACCCAGCCCACGACTACTCCACCTACCCACGACTGCTCCATCCAGCCCATGACTGCTCCACCTACCCATGACTGCTCCACCCACCCATGACTGCCCAACCCCGCCTACGACTGCCCAACACACCTAGCCACGACTGCTCCACCTACCCACGACTGCTCCACCTACCCACAACTGCTCCACCTACCCACGACGGCCCATCCCACCTACCCACGACTGCCCAACCCACCTACCCACGACTGCTCCACCCAGCCCACGACTGCTCCACCCAGCCCACGACTGCTCCACCCAGCCCACCATTGCTCCACCCAGCCCACGACTACCCAACCCACCTACCCACGACTGCTCCACCTACCTACAACTGCTCCACCTACCCACAACTTCTCCACCTACCCACGACTGCTCCACCTACCCACAACTGCTCGACCCAGCCCACGACTGCTCCACCCAGCCCACGACTGCCCAACCCAGCCCATGACTGCTCCACCTACCCATGACTGCTCCACCCACCCATGACTGCCCAACCCAGCCTACAACTGCCCAACCAACCTAGCCACGACTGCTCCAACCAGCCCATGACTGCTCCACCCACTCATGACTGCCCAACCCAGCCTACGACTGCCCAACCCACCTAGCCACGACTGCTCCAACCAGCCCACGACTGCTCCACCTACCCACGACTGCTACACCTACCCACAACTGCTCCACCTACCCACAACTGCTCCACCTACCCACGACTGCCCATCCCACCTACCCACGACTGCCCAACCCACCTACCCACGACTGCTCCACCTACCCACGACTGTCCAACCCACCTATCCACGACTGCTCCACCCAGCCCACGACTGCTCCACCCAGCCCACGACTGCTCCACCCAGCCCACGACTGCCCAACCCACCTACCCACGACTGCTCCACCTACCTACAACTGCTCCACCTACCCACAACTTCTCCACCTACCCACAAGTGCTCCACCTACCCACAACTGCTCGACCTACCCACAACTGCCCTTCCCACCTACCCTTGACTGCTCCACCCATCCACGACTGCCCAACCCAGCCTACGACTGCCCAACCAACCTAGCCACGACTGCTCCACCCAGCCCACGACTGCTCCACCTACCCACAACTGCTCCACCTACCCACAACTGCTCCACCTACCCACAACTGCTCCACCTACCCACAACTGCCCTTCCCACCTACCCTTGACTGCTCCACCCATCCACGACTGCCCAACCCAGCCTACGACTGCCCAACCCACCTACCCACGACTGCTCCACCCAGCCCACGACTTCTCCACCCAGCCCACGACTACTCCACCTACCCACGACTGCTCCATCCAGCCCATGACTGCTCCACCTACCCATGACTGCTCCACCCACCCATGACTGCCCAACCCCGCCTACGACTGCCCAACACACCTAGCCACGACTGCTCCACCTACCCACGACTGCTCCACCTACCCACAACTGCTCCACCTACCCACGACGGCCCATCCCACCTACCCACGACTGCCCAACCCACCTACCCACGACTGCTCCACCCAGCCCACGACTGCTCCACCCAGCCCACGACTGCTCCACCCAGCCCACCATTGCTCCACCCAGCCCACGACTACCCAACCCACCTACCCACGACTGCTCCACCTACCTACAACTGCTCCACCTACCCACAACTTCTCCACCTACCCACGACTGCTCCACCTACCCACAACTGCTCGACCCAGCCCACGACTGCTCCACCCAGCCCACGACTGCCCAACCCACCTACCCACGACTGCTCCACCTACCCATGACTGCTCCACCTACCCATGACTGCTCCACCCAGCCCACGACTGCTACACCTACCCACAACTGCTCCACTTACCCACGACTGCCCATCCCACCTACCGACAACTGCACCCACGACTGCCCAACCCACCTACCCACGAATGCTCCACCTACCCACATCTGCTCCACTCAGCCCATGACTGCTCCACCCAGCCCACGACTGCTCCACCCAGCCCACGACTGGCCAACCCATCCAACTGCTCCACCTACCCACGACTGCTCCACCTACACACAACGGCTCCACCTACACACAACTGCTCCACCTACCCACAACTGCTCCACCTACCCACGACTGCTCCACCTACACACAACTGCTCCACTTACCCACGAATGCTCCACCTACCCACAACTGCTCGACCCAGCCCACGACTGCTCCACCCAGCCCACGACTGCCCAACCCACCTACCCACGACTGCTCCACCTACCCATGACTGCTCCACCTACCCACGACTGCTCCACCCAGCCCACGACTGCTCCACCCAGCCCACGACTGCTCCACCCAGCCCACCATTGCTCCACCCAGCCCACGACTGCCCAACCCACCTACCCACGACTGCTCCACCTACCTACAACTGCTCTACCTACCCACAACTTCTCCACCTACCCACGACTGCTCCACCTACCCACAACTGCTCGACCCAGCCCACGACTGCTCCACCCAGCCCACGACTGCCCAACCCACCTACCCACGACTGCTCCACCTACCCATGACTGCTCCACCTACCCACGACTGCTCCACCCAGCCCACGACTGCTACACCTACCCACAACTGCTCCACTTACCCACGACTGCCCATCCCACCTACCGACAACTGCACCCACGACTGCCCAACCCACCTACCCACGAATGCTCCACCCACCCACAACTGCTCCACTCAGCCCATGACTGCTCCACCCAGCCCACGACTGCTCCACCCAGCCCACGACTGCCCAACCCATCCAACTGCTCCACCTACCCACGACTGCTCCACCTACACACAACGGCTCCACCTACACACAACTGCTCCACCTACCCACAACTGCTCCACCTACCCACGACTGCTCCACCTACACACAACTGCTCCACCTACCCACGAATGCTCCACCTACCCACAACTGCTCCACTCAGCCCATGACTGCTCCACCCAGCCACGACTGCTCCACCCAGCCCACGACTGCCCAACCCATCCAACTACTCCACCTACCCACGACTGCTCCACCTACCCACGACTGCTCCAGGCCGTTACTGTGTATTTTCACACAGGGTCAAAAACCCAGCAGTAGAAGCTTCTGAGAGCAGAAGAAGGAAACAGTAAGGGGTTAATTAGTGATCGAGGACACGCAGTTAATGAGTCACACAGCAGATTTAGTTTCACTCCACACAAATCATATGGCAGTGTGAGCAGGAGTGAGTAAACTGTTTAGATATTCTCTCTCTAAAGCAGAGAAAACACAGCTCCTCTCTGTAGCGCCGCTCCTCCTCCACGGCAGACACGCGACTCCTCCGTCTGCGCTGTGGAGACAGCTGTCAAAATATATCTTTAAAGAAATAAATTAATAAAAGAAAACTTTTGTGTGTGTGTTTTTTCTCTCTCTCCTTTTATCTGACCCTGGGGAGGAACTGCAGGACGGTTCCTGTCATCCAGCCGTGGAGACAGAGGCTGTCAGAACCGAGCCTCGATCCCAGCTGGGGTGCAGCGCGTCTGGCCTTCGCCCACGGCGTCGGGGCGGGGGGCGTTCCGGAGCGTTCCTCGCTCCCCTGGGAGGGGGCACGGGCCGGCCCGGCTGGCCCGGAGAGTTCTCTTCAACACAAAACATCCTCACCACTCCAATCCGAGGGAGGGGGAACGCGCTATCCTCGAAAAACCTCTCAGTGGGTTTGCCGCAGTTTAACCTTCCAACAGTCCGACAGTGCTTGATCTGGCACCCAAAGCGCAGCGCCCCGCCCCGTAACCACGGCCTCAGAGAGCCCGCGCTCCCTTTCTTACAGCACGCCAGCAGAAGCCCTACTTACCAGCACCTGGTGTCCAGCGTCTCCAGTGGACTTTAAACAGCTGGTCCAGAATGATCCCATCACTACTGTTACTATTGTACACACCAACTCTGGAATAGAGAGCAACACCCCAGCAACAACCTGGAACTCCACTGCATCCACCTAGCAACGCCCTAACAACCACCTGGAATACCACTGCATCCACTTAGCAACATCCTAACCACCACTTGAAACAGCACTGCATCCACCTAGCAGCGTCTTAACAACCTCCTGGAATATGGCTGCACCCACCTAGCAACATTCTAACAACCACCTGGAACACCACTGCATCCACCTAGCAACATCCTAACAACCACCTGGAATACCACTGCATCCATCTAGCTATGCTCTATCAACCACCCGGAACACCACTGCATTCACCTAGCAACATCCTGCAATACCACTGCATCCACTTAGTAACATCCTAACAACCACCTGGAACACCACTGCATCCACCTAGCTACGCCCTATCAACCACCAGGAATACAACTGCATCCGCCAAGCAACATCCTAACAACCACCTGAAACAGCACTGCATCCACCTAGCAACGTCTTAACAACCACCTGGAATATGGCTGCACCCACCTAGCAACATTCTAACAACCACCTGGAACACCACTGCATCCACCTAGCAACATCCTGACAACCACCTGAAACAGCACTGCATCCACCTAGCAACATCCTAACAACC
>CM038719.1:288715-294408 GCA_021613375.1 Megaleporinus macrocephalus
AGGGTCGGATGCGTCTGATGTGGAGAATGTGTCTGCATGACCGAGTCAGGTTCGTAATCTGGGCTGAGAAGATAACTGGTCATCCAGAGTCGCCCCAAGGTTTCTTGCATCTTTAGACGGAACAATCAAAGAGTTCTCGAATGAGATGGCAAGATCCTGCTGAGGACCTGTAGTTCCAGGGATGAACAGCAGCTCAGTCTTGCTGGGATTGAGCTTCAGATGATGAGCTGTCATCCATGAAGAGATGTCAGTCAGACATGCAGAGATACGACTGCAAACCTGAGTGTCAGATGGTGGGAAGGAAAGCATTAGTTGAGTGTCATCAGCATAGCAGTGGTAAGAGAAACCATGAGAGGTAATTACATCACCAAGAGAACGGGTGTAGAGTGAAAAGAGGAGAGGACCCAGCACTGAGCCTTGAGGGACACCAGTAAGGAGCCTGCAAGGAGCAGATGTAGACCCTCTCCATGTTACCTGGTAAGACCGCCCCTCTAGATAGGACTCAAACCACTTCCATGCAGAGCCCGTGATTCCCAAGTCAGCGAGGACGGACAGAAGGATCTTGTGGTTCACCGTGTCGAAAGCTGCAGAGAGGTCCAGAAGGATCAGAACCGATGACAGTTTGGATGATCTTGCAGTCTGGAGCTTCTCAGTCACCGCTATGAGGGCTGTTTCTGTTGAGTGCGCTGGTTTGAACCCGGACTGGTTGGGGTCCTGGAGCAGGTTCTGGGTGAGAAAGAGAGACAGTTGGTTATAAACAGCACGCTCAAGAATTTTTGATAGAAAAGAAAGGAGTGATACCGGCCGGTAGTTGCAGACATCTGAGCTGTCCAGTGTGGGCTTCTTCAGAATTGGAACCACTCTGGCAGTCTTGAATGCGGCTGGGACCCGTCCTGATGACAAGGAGCTGTTTATGATGAATGTGATGAAGGGCAGCAGATCCATGGAGACTGTCTGGAAGAGTGTGGATGGAATGGGATCCAGTGGGCAGGTGGTCGGGTTGCTGGATTTAAGTATCTGTAGGACGTTGTCTGTGGAAAGAGGAGAGAAGCATGTTAAGGAATTACTGGTAAGAGGATGAGTATTGGTGAGGGAAACGACTGGCGGATTTTGTTAACCTTCTCCTCAAAGAAGGTGACAAAATCCTCTGGGGTAAGGGAAGAGGGTGGTGGGGGAGAGGGGGGTTTGAGAAGAGAGGAGAAAATACTAAAGAGCTTGCGTGGATCAGATGATGATGCTTCCAGTTTCTCCTTGTAGAAGGATGACTTGGCAGCAGTAACCTCGGTTGAGAACTTGTAGAGGAGAGCTTGGTAGGAGTGTAGGTCAGAGTCAAGCTGGGACTTCCTCCACTTCCTCTCTGCCTTCCTTAGCTCTCTCTGGTTGCTGCGTAGGACTTCAGTCAGCCACAGGGCAGGTGGAGAGGATCTAGCTGGCCTGGAGGAAAGAGGACACAGAAGGTTAACTGCAGATGAGAGTGAAGAAAGTGTATCTGTGACTGAATCCAGAGAAAGAGAAAGAAAAGAATCAGGATGTGGAAGGGTAGTAAGGATAGCTGAAGAGACGAGTGAGAAATGGAGTGCAGGTTGCGTCGAGTGAAGGACGAGCCTGAAGAAGAGGCATTGACAGCGAGAGCAGTGAGGGAGAGTGTGAAAGATAGGAAGTGGTGGTCTGAGCAGTGTATGGGGGTTACTGTCATATCCAGCGCTGGGACAGGTCTGCTGAAGATCAGGTCTAGGACATTGCCTGCTCTGTGCGTTGGAGGGGTCTGGTTGAGCTCAAGGTCGAATGATGACAGCATCGATTCGAGACCTGATGACTGCAGCTTGTTCGATGGAAGATTAAAGTCACCAAGGAGAATGAGCGGGTTCCATCAATGGGGAAGAGACTCAGAAGAACATCCAGCTCATCTATGAAGTTACCTGGAGGAGAAGGAGGACGATAAATGACAATGATATGCAGTTTAGTGGGGAAAGATACAGTTACAGCATGAAATTCAAAGGAAGAAATAGAAAGATGGGAGAATGAAAGTGGAGTGAAGTTCCACTTCCTAGACAAGAGCAAACCTGTGCCACCACCCCTGCCAGTCAGTCTCGGAGAGTGGGAGAAGTTAAGGTCAGAGGATAGGGCTGCTGTGGTCACAGAGTTCTCAGGGCTGATCCAGGTCTCAGTCAAACCCAGGAAGTGCAGTGAATGGTGAGATGCTAAGGCCGAGATGAAGTCAGCCTTCCGAACCGCAGATTGGCAATTCCAGAGTCCACCATCACCCTGGTCTGAGAATGTGACGACCTTGAGGGATGGATGAGATTCCTTGCATTGCGCTTCTTGTGGTGATGACGGGCTCGTCTGGTTCTGTGGGCTGAAAGAACAGGTACTGAAAACACATGTTTAAAGTGCAGCAGTGTAGTAACCTGAGAGTGAAGTAGTAGAATGAGAGAAAGAGATACTTAGCCAAGTTTGAAGGAGATCGCCTCTGTGTTGATATTAAATGGAACAGGAAAAGTTATCTGTCTAGTTTCTTAAGTCGCTGTAGACCGCTACAGGACACCCCCTCAATATATCTGCCTAGTGGCTAGAAGGCCACTCCCAACAGTTCACACCTTGAGCTAACCTGAAACCACACCTGAAACTAGTACTAGCAATTAGCTTTAGAATCAGCAAAACAACCTTGTAGCAAGCAGTTTAAGTCAAAAGTAAATTGGGAAACTCAAGCCTACCTTACCAGCAGAGAAGACAGATCTAATCAGGACACACAAGCACACTACTTCTAGAAGGAAACACCCCCTCAATATATCTGCCTAGTGGCTAGAAGGCCACTCCCAACAGTTCACACCTTGAGCTAACCTGAAACCACACCTGAAACTAGTACTAGCAATTAGCTTTAGAATCAGCAAAACAACCTTGTAGCAAGCAGTTTAAGTCAAAAGTAAATTGGGAAACTCAAGCCTACCTTACCAGCAGAGAAGACAGATCTAATCAGGACACACAAGCACACTACTTCTAGAAGGAAACACCCCCTCAATATATCTGCCTAGTGGCTAGAAGGCCACTCCCAACAGTTCACACCTTGAGCTAACCTGAAACCACACCTGAAACTAGTACTAGCAATTAGCTTTAGAATCAGCAAAACAACCTTGTAGCAAGCAGTTTAAGTCAAAAGTAAATTGGGAAACTCAAGCCTACCTTACCAGCAGAGAAGACAGATCTAATCAGGACACACAAGCACAAGCATGCTCTGAGTGGGATGCTCAAATTGAACAATGTCATACTGCCCTGTTCTTTTAATCCTTAGCATTACCGGGCCCATTTTTTCTTACATGTAGAAACAAGTTATTGATTTCACCTAGATAATTAAGCAATTAGTAGCACGTTAGTAGCATGTGAAACAGTTTATTGCTCAGTTAACTTACTATTAAAGGTTTAATTAACTGAAAAGATGTAAGGCACCAGGTTGCTTACTTATTTAGGTTAAAACATTGGAACAGATTATAGATACAGTGTATATGCGAACATTATAGTTATAGTACCCTGTTCCCACCCTGTGTTCAGGGACAGGTTTAGTGATACTGGGTTCTCAGCAAATGAATCGACCCCCCCCCAGGTGCACATTTTTAAATTAGTTGAGGCTCTGGGCTCTCAAGTGACACATTTGTATATGCTGCAAAAATGAATTTTAAAATAATCTTAAATTTAGTTACTATTTCTAATATTTACGTATCAAGATTGTTGTGAGAATAGTATATAATTATTTAATTGCATCTCAACATTATTAAATAATTCAGTTATTTCACTGTACTGGCAGATAATATAGTGAGATTATTTTGTACTGCAGAAATAAAGTAATGAGCATTAAGATTATTTATCCAGGAAGCTGTAAATAACACAACTGCTATTTAGGAGAAATATTTTTTGCTTTCCTCCCTATTTTTTTTTTTTTTTGTTCTGCTCTATACCAAGGTTACTTCTTTTGATTTCTGCTTAAGACCCAATACCACAGTGTTCTTCATAATGTACATTACTGCTATACTGCCTTCATCATACCAGTTCTGAAGAGTTATGTTGTCACGTAACCACATGGAATAGTCTTTTGTAATTGTGATTGGGGGTGGGGCTTCATTGAGGTGATGAAAATGATTACTATTTTCACAAATAATGACTGATTTAAAAATGTGCAAATATATCAAAATAGGATAATAACATCAATATCTACAGTCTCGTGCAAAGACTGTGTGCCGTGTAATTAGCAAAATGACTGGCGTGTAAATAAGGTTGAATTAAACTTGTGTCTCAGATATTCATCACAACTTCCTAAACCAAATGCATCACTCAAAAGCCCCATAATTAGAAAGACCTGATGCTGCCATGTCATGAGTTTGAAAGCAATTGTCAGTGACAGTCTGAAAAGATTTAGGGATACTCTATGTGTCTTAGTGAAAGTACACTGAATGTTTGAATGTTTTTAAATTGTCCTCTCGGTGGAGTGAGATTTAACTATACAAGATAAGTTAAGCTTTCAAAGGAGGATGATTGAAAGAACACATGGAGATGCTTGCCCTGGAACAAAAGTGTAGTCCATTTTTCATCATTTTGCTGAGTTAATCTAATGGAAATGTGCAAAAATTTGGGCACCCCAATCAAATGAATATGTTTTGAATGTAAATGCACATAGAAAATACATCTCTGCACTTATTAATGTACACTTACTGTTTACCTGCTGAATTGAACAAAATAAATAAAAATAAATAAACAAAACATCTGGCCTGTGCAGAAGTTAAGGCGCATTTTATTATTTTGCATATTATTTTTTCCCCCAAATTATTTAAACCTTAGCACTAAATTTGGCAGAAAAGTGTCAGGCAAGTAAGATGAGGCAAACGTTTGCAGATATTAGGTGCGATTTTTAATATTTCAAGGGTTTTACAAAACCGTAGTGTAATTACAGCCAAAATCATAACCGAGAGAAAAAGGCTAAAACGAGAAGCAGGTTCAATAACAACAGACAATATAGCGAACAAATCCAATAAGGGCTAGGCAAAAGAGACGTACATAAGGGAAACAGGCGAGTGTGTGTACACAGATAGTGACCTGTTGCTACAGAAGTTAGCGCTACTGCTGAGGTAAACAATGATTACATTCCTCCTTCTCTGAGCTACAGCTCGACACCGTGTCAGTACATATTCAGACAAAAACGCAGATCAGTGTCACAAACACTATCTAAATCTGTCAGTAAACAGAGCTTTTAAATGAATAGCAGGACTTTTACGGTGGTGTGACGTCTTGCGTCACAGGACGCTGACAATATGGCGGACGTAGTACGTCCGAGCTTGTGTGGATACTAAAACTCACTACTGAAATTACCTACTAGTCTGCCGCTCGAGCAGTACGTACAGGCTCTAGTCTAGTACCTACTGACTAGTAGGCAATTTCGGACGCACCTATAGTCTGTTCCCTTCAGAGGATGGGTTCATTTATTTTCACCTAGAAAATCAACAAATATGCATTTGACTGGTTTTCCTTGTCCAAAAAAAACTAGACCACAACATTTTTGTTCAAATCAAAATACCTTCACTCCCTCCTACCTATAAACACCAGTGCGCCACTGATCGAAAATTCAGAATGCTCGAAAAAGAACTTCTCCAAATAATTAACATTTCCATTAAAACAGTTTACATCATAATTACAACATGCTTAGATTT
>CM038719.1:295408-315408 GCA_021613375.1 Megaleporinus macrocephalus
CCCACACTAACCCTAACCCTAACCCTAACCCTAACCCTAACCCTAACCCTAACCCTAACCCTAACCCTAACCCTAACCCTAACCCTAACCCTAACCCTAACCCTAACCCTAACCCTAACCCTAACCCTAACCCTAACCCTAACCCTAACCCTAACCCTAACCCTAACCCTAACCCTAACCCTAACCCTAACCCTAACCCTAACCCTAACCCTAACCCTAACCCTAACCCTAACCCTAACCCTAACCCTAACCCTAACCCTAACCCTAACCCTAACCCTAACCCTAACCCTAACCCTAACCCTAACCCTAACCCTAACCCTAACCCTAACCCTAACCCTAACCCTAACCCTAACCCTAACCCTAACCCTAACCCTAACCCTAACCCTAACCCTAACCCTAACCCTAACCCTAACCCTAACCCTAACCCTAACCCTAACCCTAACCCTAACCCTAACCCTAACCCTAACCCTAACCCTAACCCTAACCCTAACCCTAACCCACACTTAACCCTAACCCTAACCCACACTTAACCCTAACCCTAACCCACACTTAACCCTAACCCTAACCCACACTTAACCCTAACCACTCTAACCCCTAACCCTAACCCACACTTAACCCTAACCCACACTTAACCCTAACCCTAACCCCACACTTAACCCTAACCCACACTTAACCCTAACCCACACTTAACCCTAACCCACACTTAACCCTAACCCTAAACCTAACCCTAACCCTAACCCACACTTAACCCTAACCCACACTTAACCCTAACCCACACTTAACCCTAACCCACACTTAACCCTAACCCACACTTAACCCTAACCCACACTTAACCCTAACCCACACTTAACCCTAACCCACACTTAACCCTAACCCACACTTAACCCTAACCCTAACCCACACTTAACCCTAACCCTAACCCACACTTAACCCTAACCCACACTTACCTCACTCCATATTTTCCTCCAGCCAACTCTGAAAATGAAAACCTAGAATTACTATACAATTACAGCATTTCTTACACATTGGCGTTGCTGGATTGCTTTTGTCCAAGTCTTTGGTCCTTTCTCTGTTGTTTACAAAGAGAAGGAACAATTCAGAGAGTACCAAGGACTGAAACAGCAGCAATCCAAAAGCATCACAGAAGCCAGAACAGTAAAGAACGAGAATCTCAAACAATATGAACTCTGGCTTACCTAACAATTAAAAGAACAGCCAAAGTACTAAAGTGACCAACAACAGGCATCCAAAGTTATTTTAGTGTACCTCATTACAATCATTTATTTTACCATAACCTCAAGGCATCAGAACACATTCAACACTGTTATATACTGTGAGAACCATGGAACATTCTGAAGCTTTAAAACCCATTATGTCACACTACGAGAATCATGGCATCATTTCAGACCTTTTTCAGAATCATATTACATTGTTGAAACTATTGAACAATTTCTAAACTTCAAACCCCCTCACATTATGTGAGCCATATATATATATATATATATATATATATATATATATATATATATATATATATATATATATATATATATATATATATATATATATATATATATATATATATATATATATATATATATATATAAATAAATAAACAAAGCACAAAACACCCATAGCACAATTTAAGACCCAATTCAAAGGGCATTATTTCTTTGTTCAGACCATAGTGCAGTTTTAGGCCCGCTTCAAATCCCTTATATTGCATTGTTGGAACCACAGCACAATTTCAGACCTCTTTCAAACCTTTCTTTTTTTTTGAAATTGTAATGTGTGCTTCACCACATACAGTTCACCCTCTGATCACATTTTAGCTCTGCATTGTGAAGTGTTGTTGTTGGAAAGAAGAATAAACACAGGCAAAGTTCTGTTGAATGCAGCACAGCCACAGCAGTTTTTGTGACAAGCTCTTCACGTATAGCACATCAGAAAACCCTGCTCATATTTATAGAGCCCACAGGTGCCCAAGCTTCAGGCAGACCTGCCCTTCACAGTACAACACTGACAGTTACTGCATGCTTCACACAGTATTACACATTGCTTACTGATAATATACACAGATATGGATTCATGAAAACAAAAGAAATTAAGCAGTGCTACACATTGTACCAACAAAAAAAGGGAGAAAATAACTTACATGTCTCAAAAATGACAAAATAACCCCTGCACATGTGGTGCCAAGCATTCACATCTGTCAATGCAATCTGGACATAGATGGCACAGCTAAAATTTTAAAATAGTTTTGAGGCAAAACGTCACCAGCTGGCATAAAAGGAAATGTGGCTTTTGTAGTAACTGACTTCATTCACCAGTGATAAAGTACGCACTTTACACTTACAGAACTGTGGCACAAGTTTAGGTCTTTCAAATTCCTTATATTGAATTGTTGGAACCACTGGAAAATTTAAAGGCTTTTTTCAAACCGACAGCACATTGAAACAGGGATAACTTCTCCAAACCCATTATATAATTTTTGAAAATGTACACTGAAATTAAAACACAAGCTTTTACATTAGCGACAACAAAACGAAAGTCACCACAACTTTAGATCATAATCAAACCCATTAAATGTTTTTGGTATCAGCATTTCGAACCATATACAAACACATTAGAACACATTTTTGGGATCATATTACAGTTTTGCATCCTGTTTAAACAAATAAATTTCTGGAAACAGTTTTTGAACTCATTTGAAACATCACAAAATCTGAACTATTTAAACCCATAAATACATGTTGTTGGACACTTTCATATTTAAAGACGTTTTACAATATTTCTTAACACTGTTTTTAGAATCACAATTTTGCACCTCATTAAAACAATTGTTTTTGGTTTTTGCACACTATCATTTTTGGCACATTTCAACCACCTTTCATCTTCAAACTATATCTTGCATCTGAACAGTCATAATGCTCACATTTCTGAACTTAAAAATACATAGATGGCAGCAATACTGTTAAAGCAAAATTGTATGTTTATTAATGCATTCATATCAGTCATTGACCTTAGTTAAACCCATTATATGCTGATTTTGGAATCATATCACAATTTCAGACACACTGCATCATGTGTTTTATTTTTCCTATTGTGCTTCCCGAGGCAAAGGTAGGAAGGTATAAAAAGTCTTGGAAGTAATTGTTTCAACTGAAAATATACAAGAATAAGTGAGAATATATTTAGTGGACATTTAAGGTTACCATCTGCATTGATAAAATGTTGCGTACATCTAGTTACTGTAGACTGCTAGTAGAGAATACCTCCAGAATATCTAACTAGTGTCTAGTAAGGCCACCCCCCACAAGTCACACCTTAGGGCCAAACCAAAGCTGAAACTAACAATTATGATATACTCTAGATCCAGAAATATAGCTTTGTAACCAACAGACAGAATCAAAGCAAGTAAAAACTCAACTTACCAGCAAGCACTGTGTTCGGCTGACAATTTCAGTGTAGAGTGAAACGAAGAGCAGCACAGGGCGTTGACATACACTGGTATAGAGTCTGCATGGTGCAGCGCTATCCTCCAGCTAGGACATAAATATATGAGATACAGACAGGAGGATCTTACAGTTTAGAAGAACAATAACCAATCATCGGTTGACAGATCTTGAAGTCTGGAGATGCTGAGTGTCACTGTCCTTTGAGGTTCTGGCTGGGGGAAGAAGAAAAAAAAAAGAAAAAAAAAAAGGAGATTATTGAATGTCATAACTTTGAATGTTCAGTCAAGTTATTTTAGGAAAGAGTGATACCAGGCAGTAGCTGCTGATGTCTGAGCTGTCCAGCATGAGTTTCCTCCAGGTGGGAAGCCAAAAAATAAGAGGCAAGGTTAGAAAGGACATTTGAAGTAAGATCTGAGAGAAAACAAATGCAAGTTATACTGAGTGAATGAAGAACATGGAGATAAAGATAATTTTTTTTTAAATCATACATTTTGGACCTTAAATCAACCAATCAACATTTATTTCCACTCAGAAGTACACTGAGGGAGACCCTCATTTTCAATGTAGCCAAGCATTACAATTTCACAAAGGGAATAAGGAAAAAAAATAAATAAATGTAATATATATAATTAACTCAGTGAATAATTAATTCAGTTTCGATATTAAAGTAAAGAGTGACAAGACCATGATGAATCATAAAAGACGGCAACAAAGTAAGAGAATAAATGAATAAGACAGGAATAAATAAATAGCTAAACAGGACATGTATAAATAAAGTAAATAAAACGAAAAGTAAGATTTTAATTAAAAAAAAAGACAAACTGAAAAAACAGGGGTAATTAAAAAAGTAAACTAAATAATATTAATGCAAAATAAAAGAATGTTAAAATAAGAAAACAATTAAAATAAATAATTAAATAAAACAAAAATAAATTAAAAGTATTGTTAAAAAAACTACACATCTAAAAAAAGAAAAACAAGCACCTCATGATGTTTTTGGACGTGCACCTTTAAACTGAATGCTAACAGTATTTCTGAGCACCATATGTTTATAGGATCATCCATTTCAGACCTCAATAAAACTCAAAATCACATCACAACCTTGGACCTCATTCAATCCTATTAGATCATGCATTTTGGATTCATGGATTCAACTTTAGACTCCTGCCTTGGGAATCATATCACAATTTTAGAACCTTGAAACCTTTAGACAATTGAAAGCAAACAAAAAAAAAAAGACAAATAACATTTTTGGAATCAAACTTCAGACCTCATTCAAACCCATGACTTCATATTTTGTACCTTAATCAAACCCATTATATGCAGTTTGCTTTTTTTTCCTTTGCTTAATTCAACTCATTATAATCACGTTTTTGGAAACACAGTCAGCTGAACCTTTACAGGGCTACAGACCAACATGTTGGACCACAATCTTGGACTTGCATTGCTTTACAATTGTAGATTCATTCAAACCAATCACATGTTTTTGTAATCACGTCACAATTTTGGACCTCATTCAAGCTCATAGGATCAACTCATTGGATTTTTTACAAAAGTCAAATTTTTACAGGTTTACTGACCATCATATGTTGTAACATCACAATTTTAAATCCAATTACAAATATTTGGAGTCATCTTTTTAAACCTCCTTTAAACACATCACCACAACGCTGCACCTCTTTCAATCATATTTCTGGACTTCTGCACACTACGAACACCAATTTGGTCCATATTTCCTTTTTTTCCTTAATTTTTCCTTTTTGGTTGTACTCAAACCCATTGCAACAGTTTCTTGAAATCACATCACAAGTTAGGCCTTCTTCAAACTACATACCATGTATTTGTACTCAAACCAATGATATATTTGGATTCATTTTGGATCGCTTTCAAAACTTCTTTAGACTCAAATGTCAATGCTTCTGGACTTTAGCACACCATTAGCACCATTTCGGTATATATACAAATGTGTAAAATCCCATTCAAACATCTTTTTTCTTGGAATCATATCACTTCCCCCAAACATACTATATTATGTTTTTGTAATCATATCAAAATTATGGACCTCATGTAAACTCATGTTTTTAGATTCATATCACAATATAGGACTTCCTTCAAACCCATTAAATTCACGATATCATGTTCTTTACTTTCAGACCTCAAGCAAACCCTTTGAATCATGTTTTGGACTTAAAATGTCCAAGCTGAACTTTTACAGTGCTGCTGTCCCCCATATGTTGGGCATAAATGTGTTTGTACATGTGAATTTAAACATTTACAGTACATGATAGTTTAGAAGACATTTCAATAAAAAAAAAAAGTCAAATATATCTTTTGGCTCATGTTCAAACCCATTATGCCATTTCTGAAACCATTACAATTGTAGACCTCTTTGGACCCCCATTTTGTTTTTAGAATCACCTCAGATTTGTCATCTTTAAACCCATTGTGTTTCATTTAAGTTAAACTTACAACTACATTTGCAATTGTGGCATTTAAATTTCACCCAGAGCAACTTACTTTAAGGCTTTGTGTATAGTTAAAGAACAGTAAATCCACCACTTAGGTGCCAGGACAGTGAAAACTCTCGATGCTTGTATTCCATGGGTCTTAAAGGATGGCAGGTCTAGCCAAGCTGTGATTCAAGTGTAAACTTTTGACCATAGCTATAAAAGCAGAACGTGACTGGTCTAGCTACAGGTATCGCATGAAGGAAACACAGCAATGTGGGTGACATGAGTGAACTTGAATCTTCAAGACAAGCCATGCTGCTGCATTCTAGATCAGTTGCAGAAGACAAGCCAGGAACAAGTTGCAATATTCAAATTTTGAAATGACGACAAGAGACTAGACTAGCATCAGTGTGGCATTTTGAGAAGGAAAGGGTCAAATCCATCAGATGTTGTAGAAGAGATAGCTGTATGACTGAGTTAGGCTCACAATACGGACTGAGTCATAATAACAATAACAGTTGTAATCAGTGTAAGAAGAAGGATCTTTATGAAACACTCATGCCACCAAGAAAGGTGTAGAGTGAAAACAAGACAGTGTTGGTTTGAAGCCAGACTGGTTGAGGTCCTGTGGCAGGTTCTGGGTGAGTAGAAGAGACAACTGATTATAGACTATACTTTGAAAGGTTTTAAAAAGGGGAAAATCATTTTAAAAAAAAAAAAAAAAAAAAAAAAAAGTTCAAGCAAGATCAAGCGAGGGAGTAAGTGCAGGTCATGCTGAGTAAAGGGAGAACATGGAAACATGCAAAAGAAAGTGATTACCTGAGCAGTAAAGGCAGATTACTGTGATGTCCAGCACAGGAGGGAGCCTGCTGAAGTTCAGGTCAAGAACGTGGCCTGCTCTGTGCACAGAAAAAGAAAATAGAGAAATGAGAAAATAAGAGTGAAGTGCCACTTTCTACACAAAAGCAAACCTGTGCCACCACCCCTGCCAGCCATTCTTGGAGAACGGGAGATCCACCTACCATTCCAACAACCATGGGGGAAAGATAATCTTACTGGCACTGCACTTCCTATGATGCAGACAGCGTTTAATAACTCTGGGGTGAAAGAACAGTTAATAAACCTCATAAGTTCTTGCAATGACCACCAATTTTGACCTTATTTAAACGCATTATAAAATCATGTAGCATTTTTGGACCTTATTTAAGCCCATTATTACTATTCTTTTAAACGTACACTCCCACATTTACACTGAACATATGGTTTTGTGGTCAACAGTCTATGTTCTTGGACTCAAATCACAATTTTAGCCCACATCAAAACCCATTATATTATTAAATTGAAGCTGAACTCCCATGGCTTTTAACAGACACTCTCACCCACAGCAACGTACAACAGTATTTTATGTTTAGCCAAAGAATATATCTTGTTCTGGTACAAACAACCCTTACGCTCATATACTGCTAGAAATAATAGCCCATTCTGATACCTAGAAAGAAACACTAGAAGCCGTGATGCATAATTACCGCCACCAAGTAAACGGCTGCAGAGAGAAGCAAAGAGGAGCAGCACGAAGCCTTGACACCGGTGAAGAGCCTGCATGAAGATGCAGACCCCTTCCATGTTAGCTGGTAAGAACACTCCTCCAGAAAGGACTCAAACCACATCCATGCAGAGCCAGTGACTTCAAGACTAGCAAGGACAGACAAGAAGTGTTTCTGGTGTTTTTTTAATGTGTTAAAAAATGCAGAGAGGTCAAGAAGAATCAGAATTGATGACAGGTTGGCTGATCTTGGTGCCTGGAGTTTTAGTCATTGCTATGAGGGCAGTTTCTATTGAGTGCGTTGGTTTTAAGTCAGACTGGTTGAGGTTCTGGAGCAGATTCTGGGTAAGACAGACAAATGATTATAGACAGCAAACTAGTTAAATTATAATCATGTTTTTGGACCATAATCTGGGGCTGCATTCAAAAAAAAAATTCAAACCACCACAAACACATTTGAGGGTTATTCACACAATATCTAATTTTTAAAAATCAGATCATATTTAGTGACCACATAATATGATGACACATCCACATTTAAATTGAATCTTTAAGGTGACCCTGCCCACCACATGTCAGAATCATTACACAATTTTATCAGGTCTTTGGAATATCATCATAATTAATTTAAACCCATATCTTTTTTTGTTTAAACCCCAACTTCTGACCTCATTCAATTTGGCTTTCCATCATACTATTGACCTTAAAACACTGTCTAGACTGACACACTTTGACCTTATTCAAACTTTGGCACACCATGGTTCACATTAACCAGTTATATCCCATACAAAACCATTTTATCATGTCTGTTGGATATTTACACTCATGTTACCTTTTTTGGAATCAATCAATTCTTCAGACTTTTCACAATTTGACATTGAAACCCATATACCATGTTATTATACCAATTTTGGACCTTATTCAAATACATTAAATTATTTTGTAGAATGAATGATCTTAAATGTTTTCAAAACACACTATCATGTCTTTGGACATCATTTTGTACCACCTTCAAACATATACCTTTAGACTCACATTTCAGACCTTAAACACATTTGATTTTTTTATGAACTTTGGACCTTATTTACCTACCCTCCGACTTCATTCAAAAACCATTACACCTTGTTCTTTAAAATAATCACAAATTTTAAACCTTAAATCCCACTGTCCCATTTGACATTTTACCATTTCATTTGGATCATATTCAAACACAGAATTTTCTAGGAATCATACAATAAATCAGGACCTCACTCATACCCATTATATAATACTTTTGGAATATAGCAGAATTTTACACCTCTTTCAAATATATATTTCCTTCACAACTCAAGTTTGGACAAACTTTGACCCTCCTTCAAACATGATTTAAGTAATAGATCTTGAACCTTATTTAACCCATCTGGGTTTTATATCACAATTAACAAAGATCATGTTCGAACCCACCATCTCATGTCTTTAGATACACGTCATAGTTTTGGACTTTAACCAAACTCATTATACATCATGTCCTTCCATCATCCCTAACCCTTTCATCATGTTTTCAGATTCAAACCACAATTCTGGACCTCATTAAAACCATCGCATCACAATCTTCAGTGTCATTTTAACCCTTCATACATTTTACATAACCGTCTGCTACAGTAAAAACTGCAATTTCCCCCTGGGATCAATGAAGTATTTCTGAAAATCACATCACAATTTAGGACTGCCTTCATACCCATCATGTTTTTTTAAAACTTATACACTGAAGCTGAACTTTAAAAATGTATGTGTTCAGCAGACACTCAAATCCAAAGCACAGTGTTTTCTGTTCAGTCAAAATAAATAAATAAATAAATAAAAAAAATCAATAAATCCAATCCAGTACAAAACTACCCTCACGCTCAACCCTTTGCTGGCCCAGCCAGAAACAAATTGCAGTAATCAAGCCCTAAAACGAAGAGACTGGACCAGCACCCAGGTAGCTTCCTGAGAGGGAAAAGGTGGAATACATCAGATGTCATAGAGGAAACATCTGTATAACCCAGTTAGGATCACAATATGGACTGAGAACAATAACTGATCATCCGGAATAGCACACAGGCTTTTGCACGTTCAGACAGATCAATCTACGGATACTCAAATGAGAGCGCATGATTGTGGTGAATATCAGAAAGGGGGAAGGAACACATTCATTCAGTGTCATCAGCAAAACAGGTAGGAGAAGGCATGATAGATAATTACATCACCAAAAGAACAAGTGCAGAGTGAAGAGAAGAGGAGCAGCACAGAGCCTTGACTGACACCAGCTAGAGTCTGCATGGAGCAAATGTGGACACTTCCCATGTTACCTGGTAAGTGCGCTCCTCTAGATAGGAGAACCACTTTCATGCAGAGCCAGTGATTCCAAGGTTAGCGAGGACAGACAGGAGGATCTGGTGATTCAGTGTGCCGATGACTGAAGAGACATCAAGAAGAATCAGGACTGGCGACGGTTTGGCTGATCTTGCTGCCTGGAGCTTCCCAGTCACCGTTGGTTTCAAGTCAGACTGGTTGGGGTCCTGAAGCAGATTGTGGAGTTACAAGAGAAAGCTAATTATATACGGCACATTTAAAATTACTGATAGGAAAGAAGAGTTATATGGACGCTAGCTGCTGATGTCCTCAAAAAAAAAAATTTAGATTAGGGAAGGGTAAATGACAGTTAAAGCAAGAAACAAGGGAGGGAATGAGTGCAGGTTAGAATAAGAAAGGGTGACAGTCAGGAGGAGCAGTGTGGGGAGTGTGAAAAGAAGTGAGGCTCTGTTCAGTGAAGGGGGTTATTGGGATAGTCAGTGGAGGAGAGGATCTGCGCTGTTCAAATCTACAATAGAGAAGAGGAAGAAGATACCTGCTACCTAGTGGCTAGAAGGACCACTACCGCAATCCACAATTTGGGCTAACCTGAAACCAAACCGAAACTGAAGCTAGTAATTGCAAATTATTCCAGAAAGACATCCTTGTAACTAAAAGTACAATGCAAAATAAATAAAACTTAAAAGCATACTTACAAGCAGAACAGACAAATACAAATCAGTGCTACAGACCACCAAATCATGTTTTAGACAATCATAGCACAATATATGATAAACACACCTTGTCTTTGGAATTATATCACAATGCTGAACCTGAGTCAAACCCATCACATGTGTTTGGCTACATGCATACATGCTTTTGGATCATATTAAAATCCCTTATAGCCCACTTTGTGAAATCATAATTTCAGATCTTATTCAAACCCATGTTATATAACAATATTACTAAAAGCTATATGTTTATGGATCTACATATTCAAATTTAACAAACATTTCCAATATTTACCACCTTGTCATAATTTAGAAGCACATCACAAGTGTGGAACATTAAATAGTGCGAAATGACTATTTGGACCAAATTTAACATGAATATTTATAGTATTGCTGACCACTCATATTGTTGCCATCATCTCACGATTTTGGATAATTGTCAAACCCATCATAAATGTTTTTATACTCTGGCACACTGCCAATAAAATAATTGTGGACCATATTTAAACCCATCATTTCATGTTTTTTTACTTTTTTTACTTCTGGTTTCACTGCGATGCCCAACATTTACCATAAATTTAGGAAATAAATTCAAAAGTGAGTGACAAGCATTTAGGAAATAAATTCAAAAGTGAGTGACAAGCTCATGCTTTGGCACCTTCAGTCATCCAAGAGTGTACTTTGAGTTCTCCTGGTCCGGGCTGCAACGATGATCCTCACACTGTTGTTTATGACCAGGATGATCTCCTCCTTGAAGTGGTCTACAGGAAGCTGCCACAAAGCAAGAGAACAGCAAGTTCAATCTGAGCAGATGAGAACTGGCCTAAAGTGACCTTCCCCCTTTTGATCTGACTTAGATAAACACAAACAGCTCCTAGGCTACTCTGCACACAGCCTGGAGCTGCTGCAGGAGATCTCTGTTGATCTGTTCGTGTGGAACCTGCCAAAGGAAATGTGGTGCTGAACACCACACTGAGCACTTCTTAACTACAGTTAGGCTCCATAGGAGCTTCATGGCTTGTGAGCGTGGTGTCACAAACACAGTTAATATTTAATTTGTTGGTGACTTTACCAGTGTTTGCATTTCTACATTCTAATTGCAAAGCAGAGATCATTGTACAAATTAAACACACACACACACAATTTTTGCTTTGCAGTGAGTTTACTAAACACTTGTCAGATGTCTATCACACGTCCATCTGGAAATAATGTGCTCAGTGTTAAAGCAACTGGTGGACCTTAACACAAAAAAAAAAAAAAAAAAAAACACACACACACACACACCTCTTCAGCCTGAACTGGAGAACTGACACAGCTATCTCCCAAGAAAAAAATTCTCATTCCCAGTGAAAGGTAAATCTGAATTGGTCTCTGATGGCACAGAAAACAACGCAGACATCTTCAAGCTCATCAACACCAGATCAGATGCTTTGGAGAAGAAAACAACTGACTCTGCATGTGCTGAAATAAGAGATGAAAAGAAACAAAATCTTATAAAAAATAAAATAAAACAGCATGCAGTACACAGAAAAAAAAAAATCTCTTTCTAAAGCAGGCCGAGCGAGACTGACCAGCGGTGAAAGAAGCACCTACAAGGGAAGATGGTGAACTTCCATGGCGGTCGAGACTGAATCAGGGCTGAGATTTAACCTCAATCACAGCAGGACGTCACATTTCTTCAGATTTTCTCCGACTACGTTTAAGTTTTCATTAAATTAAACGTCTAAAAGAAGTTAGTCAACTCGCAAATCTCAACACTTATAAAACAAAATAAAACCCTTACCCTAGGCTTCAATACTTCTGGTTTACATTGCTATAGCGACAAGACCAACTGTGTAGTCAGCTATAAGAAAATGTTGACATACTGACCAAGAAAAAGAAACATTCGGAAACTTTATCATGACACATGAATTAAGACTGATGTGATTAACAGAAAAGAGTCAAGAATATCAAAGCTAATCCATCCAGCTACTTTTTTTTTTAAGACACCCCTAAACAAACCTGTAAGACTAACACATTTTAACTTTATCTGGAAATAAATAACCCACTACATTAATATAAAAAGAATATAATAATACCCAGAAATCTGGTGACCCAAATTTTGTTCCCTGCTCTCAGTAAGACTGTTAAGACAAACTAGATCTAACAATGTAGGGAAACTTCAAACCAGCATAAATATTTATTTTAATTAGACAAAATTTTATTTCAGTAACCAAAACCTTTGAACTACCAAAACCTGATATCCCACTGTCCTTCACCAGAACCCGCTCTGTGAGGAGTTCTACCTCAGAACACAAAGAACGAGTCCAGAACCGATTCACTGCTCTCTCTGTCCACGTGCACTAAATCCCTGAGCTGTTAGCTTTCAGCACAAACTCAGTCCGGTCTGCTCGGAACCACATTCAGCTCAACTTCAGCGCGTTACTGACTCAACACACAGAAAGAGTTCCAGCAGTTCAACTAGAGCGAGTCTGACTCTCAGCTCGGACTTACAGTAACGCGGAGCGTCCTCGACTGGACTCACTGACGAAGCCTCCAACTCTCCTCAGTCCGCCTCACACAGTCCGGTACCGCCGTGTTTAGAGCCGGTTCTGTCTGTCCAGCCTCCCGGAGAAACGGCCCACCGAGCCGGAGCTGCTGGACTCTCTTCTCAGGCGCGTGTTCGGAGTTTAAAGACTTTCAGAGCTTCAAACAGCGAGTTCGCTTCTTTTACCTCAGAGACTCACTTCCCGTCTCCACTGCTCGCGCCCTCTTTCGCGCTCTGCTCATTTAAACTGAATCAGCTGCGCGTCCTGATTGGTTACCGCCCCCAACTACTTTAACCCTTAATGAGCTGCAGAGTCTCGCAGACTGAAACTCAGAACCACATGAATCTAGGGTTCCACACTGACCCTCTCACTGTAGAGTTTATTTCTGTTACAGAACCAGAACCAGAACTTTACACACTCAAACACAGAGAACCGGAACCAGGACCAGAACTTTACACACTCAAACACAGAGAAGATAAAACTATTCAGCAGTTTATTAAACTTATTTCCAAATACAGCCAATCACAGAGAATCACACCGGAAATAAGTTAAATATCAGAAACTATCAGCATGTTTAATATTTATTACCCATTGAGTATCAAATCAAATCAAAGTTTATTTCTCACATACACAATTATACACAGTATAGCTGTTCTAATATTTATCTTTACTTCCTCCAAAACACAGTGTTTAAACTTTCACTGACTGAAATACTGAACCAGCTCTTATTCTGAAACATATATTCACTACTCAAAAAATAAATAAAGATAAATTTAACAACACAATAGAACTCCCAGTAAATCAAACTGTGCACCTAGCAGCACTGACTGACGATCAGTTCCGCACACTGCTGTGTAAATGGAACAGACACCAGGTGGAAATTATTGGCAATTAGCCAGACACTCACTAAAGGAGAGGTTCTGCTGATGGGGACCACAGACCACTTCTCAGTACTGATGCTTTCTGGCTGATGTTTTGGTCACTTTTGAATGTTGGTGGTAGAGTGAGACGGACTCTACACCCACACAGGTGCTCAGGTAGTGCAGCTCATCCAGAATGGCGCATCAATGCGAGCTGTGGCAAGAAGGTTTGCTGTGTCTGTCAGCGTAGTGTCCAGAGGCTGGAGGTGCTACCAGGAGACAGGCCAGTACACCGGGAGACGCAGAGGAGGCCATAGGAAGGCAACAGCCCAGCAGCAGGATCGCTACCTCCGCCTTTGTGCAAGGAGGAACAGGAGGGGCACTGCCAGAGCCCTGCAGAATGATCTCCAGCAGACCACAGATGTGCATGTGTCTGAACTAACGGTTAGAAACCGACTCCATGACGATGGTCTGGGGGTCCGACATCCACAGATGGGGGTGGTGCTCACAGCCCAACACCGTGCAGGATGCTTGGCATTTGCCAGAGAACACCGGGATTGGCAAATTCACCACTGGTGCCCTGAGCTCCTCACAGAAGAAAGCAGGTTCACTCCGAGCACATGTGACAGACGTGACGGAGTTTGGAGAAGCCGTGGAGACCGATCTGCTGCCTGAACATCCTTCAGCATGACCGGTTTGGCAGTGTGGCAGTAATGGTGTACAAACTACTGAAGACTCTTACTGGTATGGGCTGGTGTACAGACTGCTGAAGACTCTTACTGGTACGGGCTGGTGTACAGACTGCTGAAGACTCTTACTGGTACGGGCTGGTCTACAGATGGGTGAAGACTCTTACTGGTACGGGCTGGTCTACAGACGGGTGAAGACTCTTACTGGTACGGGCTGGTCTACAGACGGGTGAAGACTCTTAATGGTACGGGCTGGTGTACAGACGGGTGAAGACTCTTACCTGTGAGTTTCTTTTGAGGATTCAGTAAAGAGTACTCATATGTACTCAACTCGCACTCAAACACACAGACTACTACCCACGAGTAAACTACACACAAGAAAACTGCAGCATCACCTCTTGTGAATGGAGCGCTGTGTTTGTGTGGATCTGGTTCAGAAATGAAAAAAATATGCAATTAAAATAGACACATTAATTTTCATATGAGTTATAATGAAAAACGAAGATGTATTTGTAAACGTAACAGAATGGCGAGCTGTGAGACAGACCGAATGTATTTATTCGTAAAAGGTGAAACTCATTTATGATGTGTGTGTGCAGTTGGTGAATTATCTTTTACACATTTGTCAGGTGTTTTAAGACTAAGGTTTAAGAATCTCTCTCCATAGTTTCCTGCCCAACCGCTGTCTGACCAGTGCTGGCTTGGTAGGAAATGTTTGAAATCCAGAAGAACATACTTTCGACCGATCACCTTCGAACCGAAGACAAAAATAATAAACCTGAAAAACTAGATTTAAAAGCCTAAACTGTGATAACAGGAGTAACTTTAGTTAACGTAGTGTAGCTGGCTAGCACTGGGATACTCCCTCGCTCGCTGTAGGCTTGACTGCCATCAGTGGTGGGCGGGGTTGTGGCACTGATTGGTTGCTTTGCGCAAAATGACATGTTGTTGTACTTTGATCATCCACGTCTGTAGCGGAGTTGAACCAGAGCAGCACTGCAGAGGCAAAACTGGCACCACATTGTTTTGACAGTTTGGGAAGATGTTTTTTAAATGTTGTTGTTGTTATTATTATTATTATTAGACATTTGTTTTGGTTTGTTAAAGCTGTAAAGGAAAAAAGGTCTTGTGTAATTATTCTAAAGTTGTGTTGAGTTAAGTACATAGCCCATACACAAACCCAGACCAGACCTCACTGGGGTCCTCAGACTCTCGACCTCACTTTATTCTACCTGAGACAGCCTTAAGCCAGAACAGTACAGAGCAGAGTTTCAACCATCCTGAGCGTAGCTTCATTTAAGAAGCTGTTTTGGTGATATGAGGGAAATTCAGCTCCTTTCACAGAACGAGGAAAGAGGGGAAAGTTGATATACTGCATTCTGAAAGGTTCTCTGTTTAAGAGAGGGAGGCTGCCTCCGTATTCGACTTTCCGGTCCACCGTAAATAATGCAGCGGTGCTAAAATATGACTGGGTTCATCTTAAGAAATTTTAGTAAGAACCTAGGACAATGAAGAAACTATCTCAGCTGCATCTCTTTTCTGCAACGCTCTGTAAAAAAAAAAATTGTTTTAAATTTAAAACGACAGAAATTCTGCCCGGTGTTGGACCAGCTCTTTCGTGTTCGTGTCTTAACCGATTCTTTTACAAACAGTCCAAATCCAAAAGTCACGAGACGACACGTCTGAGGTACAGTAGACTTACCAACTTGTGAGGAGATGAAAGCATGAGCACTGAAATCACTCAATGCACGCACAGCACCCCAGGTGGTAGTTATTTATATGTAAAGCTGAATTTGGCTGGATGAGGAGTGACCTGAGCCCCTCTAAAAAACACATGATTTTCTGTTTACTTTGAATCTACAATCTGTTCACGCACAACAGTCTGTCTAATCATCCAAAATCATGTCATCACTGTGTGTGTTTCTATGGGAACCCTTTTTGGCATCTTATTTGACCTGCATTGTGATGTTAATGATCTTTAAGAGCCACCTGATGTCCTCGGCAAACCCAACTGATCTTAAGGCAGCAGCTGAACTGAATTAACAAAATGATTATCAATTGTCTTTGTCTAGTCCACCAAAGTTGCTTGACAGGTAGCCAGCTAATCTAACCAGCGTTAAATGAGAAAAAAAAAAAAAAAAAAGCTGACACACCGTTTGTACCTGCCGGAGCACCTGAGTGGAAAAGAGTCATCACTGTGTCCACTGAACATCTCCACCCAGTGCAGCACTGCAGCCTGTCCCAGTAATCACTGTCCCAGCACCTCCACTCTCTACAGACCTGAGTAAGTCACCTCTGAGTGCATATACAACATTGCTGCCACCTAGTGATGTTAAACTGCTACATCAATGCCACACAATTTCAGCACCATTAGGAAAAGAATCTTTTATTTAATAACGAGTGCAGAACAATGTAACAAAACACACTGCACATTTATCATTCCATATTAATTATATACATATTAATTATATACATATTAATACTGTGTGTTGCGTTTCTGCTCGGAACAGACTGCCAGCTTCCACTAGACTACTAGAGCTCCCAGCTGCTCCCAACAAAAAACAGCAACATGCTTCCCACTCCTGCCTACAGTCCCGTACGAGGGTAAACACATCCAATATTTGATACTTTCATTTGAAAAAAATAACCCTGAGATAATCAGAAAAAACAGTACAGAAGTGAGATTTAAACAGATTGAGATTTTTCAGTCTTTGTGAAAGAGAACACTGCGGGATATTTGACTCAGGGAAGAAGGAGATGTCGGCCACATTCTACTAACCAAACCACATCGCAAACGTGAACATTCCTGCAAAGACCCTGAGTGCTACAGGTGAAGGAATGATAATTTATCTCCATTTTAAAGACTTTTTTGTGTCTGTGCCTATGCGGGAGCTGGGATTTAATGATGTACATAAATATATCCGGCAGGTCGTTTAAAAACCGAGACACAAACAGCTTATACAGGAAATGAATCTCTTTAAATCTGTAAGCTAGAATGTCCAGTGCAGTTTTCACAGCCTTATGACTACAATCTCACTGACCACGGGGGGGATAATCTTAATTTGTTTACAGGGAGGGGTCACCTGAGGGGTCACTGGAAAATACAAGACACGTTGCTGTACGTACTGCATCTAATCTTAAACTCTTATTTAACGACTGAAGTGTTTTAGTTTAGAATCTTTCAACCTTTTCAACCTTCCTCGCTTATGGCTCCTGAGTTAGCAGCCACTGGATCACCAGAAACACAGTACTTTACGTTCACTGCCGTGAGCCTAGTGTTCACAAGACGGTGGAGAAATGTATCTATTAGCCCGAGTCTGTGGACGACGATAGTAAAATGGATGGGAACTATGATGTAGATACCCGCAGAGAAGAACAAGTGAATAAACACAGTAACAGGAACGTAAGTACACAACATGGCAATGTGCCATAAAGGATGAAGGGAGTAGAAGAAGTCCAGACCGAGCAGTAGATAAGGTGACCCTGGAATAGCCGCTGCACAGAGACTCACCAGAAGCACTAATTTCACATCCTGTGTTGCTAAAGGCAGAAAAGCTCCCACTGCAGCTCCTAGAGTTGCTCCTGCTCTTCCTGCATGTCCTCCATAACTCTGGCCCAGTTCTCCTGCTGCACTCAGGGCCACTCCTGCTGCCCCAGACGCAGCTACCAGACCCCCCAGTGAAGCCCCAGGGCCCAGAATAGGAGAGACTCTCCATAGAGCTGCTAGTACTCCAGCTGCAGCCGCCACTGCACCTACACACACTTTATGTGCGCCGCCAGTGACAAACTGCGAGAACAGAACTGCCCCACACGAAGCCTGAAACATCTGAACACCAAGCCTGACGATAAACAGCCGCTTCAGCGCATGTGAAACTGGCCACACGACTTCAGCTGCATCTAGTTCATCTTCATAAGGCAGAGTACTCACGGCTACCAACAGCAGCGTGGAGATAATTCTTGGTGTCTTATTGGAAATCAGCACAGACGCAAAAAACAGGGGGAAGATGGAATCTACGTCTACGAGGGGAACCAATCCTGATAAGCTGGTCATGGAATGAAACAATGATGCACCTGTTATTATCAAAGCCAGAAGAAGACCAATAAAAACACAGGAGTGGTTTACAATCAGTAACAAACAAAGTATTACGATCATGACGTACGTCTGATGTGGAACAGAAATGCTAAGAAATTCCACCGGGAACGCTGGGAAAACTACGAAAATCAACTTTTCTGCAATAGATCCTAAAGCAGCTCCAGTGACTGCAATTCCAACTACAGCCACAGGTCCGGCTAGAGCCAAAGCTCTTCCTGGTGTGGCGCTCCATCTCTGGCTCTCAAGCAGGTGATGAACTTGCTGTCCACACAGTAGTCCAGCTGCGGTTGCCAACATGGCCGCTAGCAGATATACGTAAGTGACGTACGCGGTTGACTTTAAACAGCTGTTTGGTTCTGTAGGACCCGTCTGACTCGCTGCAGTACCATTAAAACAGTAGAGCATCTCTGCAGCCACGGCCCCCATGCAGCTTCCAGCGGAGCATCCAGCCACCAGCCCCAACACCAGAGCCCCAGTCACATGACCTACAGCAGATCAGAGAGTGTTATATTTCATAACACACAGTATGATAAACATCTCATCAATAATAAAACCAGAAACTCACAGGAGACGAGAGAGAACTGCAGCCTGGATCTGTGAGAACAACAACAAACATGAATCACATTCAAATATACAGAAGAACGTATCTCCACTCACTGTCCACTATATCAGCTCCACTGACCATACAGGACCTACACTCACTGTCCACTGTATCAGCTCCACTGACCATACAGGACCTCCACTCACTGTCCACTGTATCAGCTCCACTGACCATACAGAACCTCCTCTCACTCTCCACTGTATCAGCTCCACTGACCATACAGGACCTCCACTGACCATACAGGACCTACACTTCCTGTCCACTATATCAGCTCCACTGACCATACAGAACCTCCTCTCACTCCACTGTATCAGCTCCACTGACCATACAGGACCTCCACTCACTGTCCACTATATCAGCTCCACTGACCTTACAGGACCTCCACTCACTGTCCACTATATCAGCTCCACTGACCATACAGAACCTCCTCTCACTGTCCACTGTATTAGCTCCACTGACCATACAGGACCTCCACTCACTGTCCACTATATCAGCTCCACTGACCATACTAGTTCTCCACTCACTGTCCACTATATCAGCTCCACTGACCATACAGGACCTCCACTCACTGTCCACTATATCAGCTCCACTGACCATACAGGACCTCCACTCACTGTCCACTGTATCAGCTCCACTGACCATACAGGACCTACACTCACTGTCCACTGTATCAGCTCCACTGACCATACGAGACCTACACTCCCTGTCCACTATATCAGCTCCACTGACCACAC
>CM038719.1:322908-325408 GCA_021613375.1 Megaleporinus macrocephalus
CATTCAGGTGGTCAGCTGACTTAAATTTATTATCACAATGTTACTGACCTGACCAACTGAAGCCCCCCAGATCATAACGCCCATATGCTTCTAGGGGCTTCTACAATGGACACCAGGAGTTTCAGTGATCTCAGATTTGGTCTTTCAGGTTGCTCTTCGTCCTTAAAGTTGAGGGTCTCCTTCCTGGTGTTAATAATAATGTGCTGGTCAGTTCTGAACCCAGTTCAAGTCGTTCCAGCTTCTCCTTACTGGTTATCTTTGCTGGATGCTGGACAATAATCTGACCTTCTCAAACACAGTGAGATCTTTCTCCTGACCAGGATAGACAGGTTTTCCTACATGGTAGTTTAAGGAATGAGAAGCTGCTCACTGTATCAGTTAGAGGTGAAAGAACAGTAATGAGATGTTTACTCGTTTAACTTTGTAAATCTAAGCAGCAGCTTTTCTGGTCGGGCAGTGTTTCAGGTCAGGACTTCACGGAACAGTCTGCAACCTCACAAATAAACCCAAGACTCTAACGTTCTCTCTCACAGGCTAATGCTAACCGTCACCACAGTTACTACAGTAACCACTCTCACTACCATCACTACCGTCACCACAGTTACTACAGTCATCACTCTCACCACCGTCAATACCTTCACCACAGTTACTACAGTCATCACTCTCACCACCGTCACTACCATCACCACAGTTACTATCCTCACCACTCTCACTACCGTCACCACAGTTACTACAGTCATCACTCTCACTATCGTCACTACCGTCACCACAGTTACTACAGTCACCACTCTCACTATCGTCACTACCATCACCACAGTTACTACAGTCATCACTCTCACCACTGTCAATACCATCACCACAGTTACTACAGTCATCACTCTCACCACCGTCACTACCATCACCACAGTTACTATCCTCACCACTCTCACTACCGTCACCACAGTTACTACAGTCATCACTCTCACTATCGTCTCTACCGTCACCACAGTTACTACAGTCACCACTCTCACTATCGTCACTACCATCACCACAGTTACTATCCTCACCACTCTCACTACCGTCACCACAGTTACTACAGTCATCACTCTCACTATCGTCTCTACCGTCACCACAGTTACTACAGTCACCACTCTCACTATCGTCACTACCATCACCACAGTTACTACAGTCACCACTCTCACTATCGTCACTACCATCACCACAGTTACTACAGTCATCACTCTCACCACCGTCACTACCATCACCACAGTTACTATCCTCACCACTCTCACTACCGTCACCACAGTTACTACAGTCATCACTCTCACTATCGTCACTACCGTCACCACAGTTACTACAGTCACCACTCTCACTATCGTCACTACCATCACCACAGTTACTACAGTCACCACTCTCACTATCGTCACTACCATCACCACAGTTACTACAGTCATCACTCTCACTACTATCACTACCATCACTTGTGGATGCTGATCTGTAAACAGTATTTTAATGGTGGCTCCAGTTTCGTACTCTCTCAGTTTCTATAATTCACTGATTACTGAACTGATTCTGCACAGCTGAGGTGTTCTAGCTGTGACAGGTCAGCAGGGGGCAGTAGTGTTTTATATTTATATTCATCTTCTTCCTCTTGTTCTCTGCCCTCTTTCTGCTGTTCCTCTCCTATCTCAGAGGAGGAGCAACAGGGAGGAGAAAAGGAGGAATATATAATATACAGACTGATAAACACAAATACCTCACCCTCACCCTCACACTCGCCCTCACACTCACCCTCACACTCACTCTCACCCTTACATTCACCCTCACCCTTACCCTCACCCTCACACTCACCCTCACACTTACATTAGCCCTCACCCATACCCTCACCCTCACCCTCACACTCACCCTCACCCTCACCCTCACACTTACCCTCCCCCTTACACTCACCCTCACACTCACCTTCACCCTCACCCTTATCCTCGTGTATCCTCTGGTAGATGTTACTTCAGGGGCTTCTGCGGTTTGTGTTGGTGTTAAAGACGCAGTAGCTGTTTAACTGTGTGTCATTTTCCATCTGCTTCTGTTTATTTTGATTTCTTGCTCCTCCTTATCTCCACTCCTCACCTATTCCTAGTTTTTGGCCCCTCCCCTTCCCAGATGCTCTTTGTCTCCCAGTAATTTCCAACTTCTAAGGAGAATTTTTGTGGATTATGGATTTTTCGTTTGAACCTGTTCTGGTAAGCGTGCTCAGGTTCACTTACTTTCTTTTATGTTTCTAGTCTTAGTGCTTTGTTTGTCACTGACTCCAGTCTCTGTTTCTGCCTCACTTTAAACCTGGACTCTGATAAACTGCCTCACCTGCTGCCCCGTCACAAAACCGCTGGAACACAGGGAAGAGCCGGCCCCTGGGAAGGGGAGGAGCCATTAAATAGGAACAGGTGAGGGGAGTGGCGAGAGGGCGGAGAAAATAATGAATTAAAACCAAACAAAAATGACAGGCAAGCAAACAAACACAGGGGCA
>CM038719.1:330408-332908 GCA_021613375.1 Megaleporinus macrocephalus
GAAAGTTCGTTTTGAGCAACTTTCCCGCCGGCACGGGATTAAGATCGCCCCCGGGGCGAGGTGCTCGGTGGAGGAGTGTGCTCTGGCTGTGGGGGGGCAGTGGGGTATCAGAGTGTCCTGTCTGCCTCTAGAATGAACAGTGCTGTGGTGATGTTCCTGGACAGCACTGAGAAGACCACTGCTCTGGTTCGGTCAGGTGGAGTTATTCAGGGAACTTTAACCCTGTAGTGCCCCTCATACGACCCGCCAAGAGAATAACACTGTCTAACGTCCCACCTTTCATCGGAGACGAGGTTCTAGTGGCTGAGCTGAGCAGATATGGTCAAGTGATGTCTTCTGTGAGAAAAGTCCGCCTTGGTTCGAAATCTCCACTCCTGAAACACGTGGTGTGCTTCAGACGCCAGGTCTTCATGGTTTTAAAGAACGGCGCTGAGGAGCTGAACGTGGCTTTTAAATTCAGGATTGATGATTTTGACTATGTAGTGTTTGCAACTTCAGACATGATGAAATGTTTTGGGTGTGGACAAGAGGGGCACCTGAGGCGTTCATGTCCCTCTGGGGCGGGTGAGGGCACCTCGCAGGCCTCGGGATCTGCACCCGTGAGTGGTGGAGTAGCCGGCACGGCTGGTGCAGATGCTGGGCCTGGGTCTGTACCTGCTACAGCAGGGGGGGCGGGGACTGAAGCAGGGCCTAGTGCAGTGGAGAGCAGTGAGGCAGGCATCAGAGCTGATGGTTTAGGAGCAGATGAAACATCAGATCCTCAGGCTGAAGAACGAGAAGCAGTTACTGTGGACAGGCCTGAGAACAGTACTGTTCCTGTGGAGAGCTCTGGGTCTCAGAGCCAGGGTGTTACTGAAGCTGGGGCAGGTGTGGTGGCTGTTGCAGCTGCTGAGCTGGTTTTGGAAGGGGAGGGGATGGAGACGGACACTGTGGCTGAGGAATCTGTTTTGAGGTTATCATCTGGTAAAAGAAAAATGACACGGGCTAAGTCTGGGGGGAAGAAAGGGAAGGCACAGAGCGAGAAGCAGAGAGAGGATCCAGGCTCTGGCTCGGGCACTCTCGAGGATTCCGATAGTGACCTGTCGGAGGTTAAAAGCCAGCGAAGTAGGAGGAGCGCATATGCTTTTGAAAAGATACGCTCCTTTCTGCACAAAACCAAAAATATGAAGGGTGTTGTGGTCGAGGAGTACTTTCCTGATCGTAAACTTTTTATTGAGTCCGTCCACACCCTGATGAGAAACGAGGGGGGTGATCAGTTCAGTCCCCGAGAAATTTACAGATTAAAGAAAATTGTTTTACGACTGAAATTGGAGCTTCAACATGAAGATGGTTTTGAAACCTCCTAGTTTCTCCCTGCTTCTCGCTCTGCTACTGCTAGTGTTGTGCCTTTTTTTTCCCCTTCTTATGAGTAGTGTGAGGGTGGGCTCCTTAAATCTGAATGGGGCACGGGACATTCGGAAAAGAGCGCTGCTGTATGAGCTTATACAGCAGAAGGGTGTTGATATCATGCTCGTTCAGGAGACACATAGTGATGAGGCTAATGAGATTGAATGGAAGAAAGAATTTGGTGGGGAGGTTCTTCTTAGCAGCAGGGGCTCCTCTAGAGCTGGCCTGGCGGTGCTGTTTGCTAAGCACTTTCTGCCGATCTCTTATGAGGTTGAGGAGGTGATGGAGGGGAGGTGTATGGTTGTTCATGCGCAGTATGAAAATTTTAAAGTTGTTATTGTTAATGTTTATGCTCCGACTGTTGGTGCTGATAGAGTCAGGTTTCTTGACACTGTCAGTACGGCTCTGCTCGGTTGTAACTCTGGGGACTTTCTCTTCATGGGGGGTGATTTTAACTGTACAGAAGATGATCAATTGGACAGAAATCATTCTGAACCGCATGCTGCATCCCAACGTGCTCTTCGTGAGACCCTGAGAACTCATAGTTTGTGTGATGTTTGGAGGGCTCTGAATCAGAGCACCAGACAGTATACATGGTCTCAGGTGAGGGATGGTTTTGTGTCACTGGCCCGGCTGGATCGCTTTTATTGTTTTAAGCACCAACTGAATGTTTTTAAGAGTTGTGTGATTGCTCCTGTTGGGTTTTCTGATCACAGTCTTGTTTTATGTTCTGTTTTTATTGCAAATTTTAAACCTAAAAGCGCATACTGGCATTTTAATACCTCGCTTCTGTGTGATGTAACTTTCAGGAAGGTGTTTACTGTTTTTTGGAATAGTTTTAAATTGCAAAAGCAAGTTTTTGGTGACCTGCGGGAGTGGTGGGATTACGGAAAGGTGCAAGTTAAGCAACTCTGTCAACAGTACACCTTCAATGTCTCAAGGCACATTACCCAGTCTATGAAAGACCTGGAGAACGACATTTTAGACATACAAACTTATGTGGACTCTACTGGGGACCAAGGTCAAGTCGGGGCTCTTAGTTCTAAAACTTCAGCTCTAAAAAACCTTTTGGACATCAGGGCACAGGGGGCGCTGGTCCGTTCACGGTTTCAGT